>JASCZW010004756.1:0-40000 GCA_034211315.2 Aedes japonicus
ACCGGCAACTCTCTTTGTCGTCTCAGCGGCTTGCGGTTTTCGATTTCCCCGATCCAGACTTCGTGGCTATCGACAAACGTTCCCCAAACACTTTAATTACATTTGTAACGGTTGATTTGGCAACTTTTAGCGATTTTGCCAACTTGCGTGCGAGTTGCTCGGATTTTCGCGATGCGCGAGCAAAATTTTGATACGCTGCTCTTCTTGCTTGGACGGCATTTTGACAACTGAAGAGTGAATTCCAAAATCAAAATAGGAGCAACATTCTACACACACCTTCAAAATGAGGGGTGTTCAGGTTTTTTAAATGCAAAATTGAAAGAAATACGTCAAGTTGATATTGACCAAATTTTGACCGTATCGCCCTTTATTACTTGAAAATTGACTTGGGGTGTAAAGATCAATTCAGGTTGGTAAATGACTGGACAATGCGTACCATTGGTACTCCGCGTACCTGCAGGTATAAAATAGATCCTACTGCGATCCTTAGCCTGTCAGGGATAGGAGTGACTGTCTTGCCCAGTCACTCCTATCCCTACCTCCCCGTGGTGCCGACTGGGGTATGAGTAACCATAGGAAAGATCGGGTAACCAACCCCGGTGGGACCTTGATCATATACTGACAGGGAAGGGGGGGCTGCCCTCTTCAAAGGGTGCAGTCTATCTGAGCGTCTGTTCTCCATGTTAGGGTCGGCTCAAAACAGCGTCTGTTCTCCATGTTAGCAGCGGCTGATCATCGTCCTTGTGCCAGCGTGGGACTCTAAACAGTGCTGTGCACGTTGGTCCCCCGGCAAGACAGGGGGTTGGGGAAGGCCCAACAAGCCGCCCTTAAAAAATCAATGTTACAAATAATACTCGCATCAGCAAAGACCTAGGCGACGAATTAAGGACTACGATTGGAAACTCGGAACATGGAACTGCAAATCGCTCTGCTTCCCTGGCTGCGATAGGATAATCTACGACGAACTTCAACCACGTAACTTCGAAGTCGTAGCACTGCAGGAGGTTTGCTGGACAGGACAGAAGGTATGGAAAAGCGGGCATCGAGCGGCTACTTTCTACCAGAGCTGTGGTACCACAAACGATCTGGGCACCGGCTTTGTAGTGCTGGGCAAAATGCGTCAACGCGTGATTGGATGGTTTCCGATTAACGCTAGAATACAAGCTGAGGATCAAGGGTCGTTTCTTCAACTACAGCATCATCAACGTACACTGTCCACACGACGGGAGACCCGATGACGAAAAAGAAGCGTTCTACGCGCAGCTAGGCAAACGTGTATGATGGCTGCCCGCAGCGGGACGTAAAAATCGTCATTGGTGACATGAACGCTCAGGTAGGACGGGAAGCAATGCTACAGACCGGTAATAGGGCCTAACAGCCTGCATACCGTATCGAACGATAATGGCCAACGATGCGTGAACTTTGCGGCCTCCCGTGGTTTAGTAGTTCGAAGTACCTTCTCCCCCGTAAAGACATCCACAAAGCCACTTGGAGATCACCTGACCAACGAACAGAGAATTAAATCGACCATGTTCTAATCGATGGGAAATTCTGCTCCGATATCATCATCGTTCGCACCTACCGCAGTGCGAATATAGACTCGGACCACTACCTAGTTGCAGTATGTATGCGCTCAAAACTCTCGACGGTGTACAACACGCGTCGAACTCGGATGCCACGACCTTACATTGAGCTACTGCGGGAAACCGGAGTTGCTCAGGAATACGCGCAACAGCTAGAAGCAGCCCTACCAACGGAAGAGCAGCTTGGCGCTGCTACTCTAGAGGATAGCTGGAGAAATATTCGAACCGCCATTGGTAGCACTGCATTAGTGACACTAGGTTCTTCTGCACCGAATCGGAAAAATGACTGGTTTGATGGCGAATGCAAGCAGTTAGTAGAGGAGAAGAATGCAGCACGGGCGAGAATGCTGCAACACCGTACGAGAGCGAATATGGAACGGTATAGACAGGCACGGAACAGACAAAATTCTATTCTTCGAAGGAAAAAGCGCCAGAGGGAAGATCGAGACCGCGAATAAATGGAAGCACTGTACCATGCTAACGACACACGCAAATTCTATAAGAAGTTGAACAGCTCGCGCAAAGGCTATGTACTACAAGCTGATACGTGCAGAGACCTGGACGGCAACCTTCTCACAGGAGAGTGTGATGTGATTGAAAGGTGGAAGCAGTACTTCGACGAGCACCTGAACGGTAATGTTACAGCAAACGAAAGTGGCTCGGTAATAAATCTAGAAACACGCGCAGAAGATGACAGGACCCCGACCCCAACCCTTCAGGAAGTTGAGGAGGAAATTGGTCGGTTGAAAAACAACAAAGCCGCTTGTGTTGACCAACTCCCAAGCGAGCTACTAAAATACGGTGGTGATATACTAGCCAGAGCGCTGCACTGGGTAATTACCAAGATTTGGGAGAAGGAATAGTTACCGGAGGATTGGATGGAGGGAATAGTGGGTCCCATCTATAAAAAAAGCGACAAGCGTGCGATCACGCTACTGAGCGCTGCCTATAAGTTGCTCTCCCAAATACTATGCCGCCGCCTGTCACCAATTGCAAAGGAGTTCGTGGGACAATACCAAGCGGGATTCATGGGTGCCCGCGCTACTACGGACCAGATTTTCGCGATTCGGCAAGTGCTGCAAAAATGTCGCGAATACAACGTGCCCACACATCATCTTTTCATCGATACAATACAATCGATCGAGACCAGCTAAGGCAAATCATGCACGAATATGGATTTCCGGAAAAACTGACGCGGTTGATCAAAGCAACGATGATTCGTGTGATGTGTGTCGTCCAAGTATCAGGGACGCTCTCGAGTCCCTTCGAATCTCGGAGAGGGTTACGGCAAGGTGATGGATTGTCGTTTTTGTTGTTTAACATTGCACTGGAGGGTGCGATTCGAAGAGCTGGGATAGAAACGAGTGGCACGATTTTCAGGAAGTCTGTCCAACTATTTGGCTTCGCCGACGACGTTGATATCGTAGCACGTAACTTTGAGACAATGGCGGAAACGTACATCAGACTTAAGGCTGATTCTGGTAGGATTGGGCTTGTGATTAATGCGTCGAAAACAAAATACAAGAAGGGAAGAGGCTCACGAGAAGACAATGTTAGCCTCCTAGCACGAGTTCAGATCGACGGTGATGAAATCGAGGTAGTAGATGAATTCGTGTATCTGGGCTCATTGGTGACCGCCGATAACGACACCATCAGAGAAATAAAAAGGCGAATTATGGCTGGTAATCGTGCCTACTTTGGACTCCGAAGGACGAGAAGATCGAACAAAGTTCGCCGAACCACAAAGTTGTCCATCTACAAGACATTAATTAGACCGGTAGTTCTCCACGGCCACGAAACATGGACATTGCTAGTGGAGGACCAACGCGCTTTTGGAGTCTTTGAACGGAAGGTGCTGCGTACCATCTACGGTGGAGTGCAGATGGAAGACGGAACGTGGAGGAGGCGGATGAACCACGAATTGCACCAGTTGCTGGGAGAACCTCCCATCGTACACATCGCAAAAATCGGTTGACTACGATGGGATGGGCACGTCGTAAGAATGTCGAACGACAGCCCTGTGAAAATGGTTCTCGAAAACGAACCG
Source organism: Aedes japonicus (assembly GCA_034211315.2). Taxonomy (NCBI): domain Eukaryota; kingdom Metazoa; phylum Arthropoda; class Insecta; order Diptera; family Culicidae; genus Aedes; species Aedes japonicus. Next base: position 3,631 of record JASCZW010004756.1, read on the forward strand.
ACAGGTACAAGAAGAAGAGGCGCGCAACGAGCAAGGTGGATCGATCAAGTAGAAGGCGACCTGCGGACCCTCCGCAGACAGCGAGGCTGGCGATTGACAGCCATGGACCGAATAGAATGGAGACAACTTCTGTGTACAGCAGAGGCCACGCCGGCCTTAGTCTGATTGGTAAGGTAAGGTAAAGATCAATTCAAGATCATGAAACAAATCTGTCAGCTTAAGATCGTAGCAGCTGAAAAATTAAGCAAATCGTTAACAATTATATTACGATAAAATGATTTATAGTTTCTCAATTGCTTGAGAACAAGTTGATATTATCGTAATTATGTAATTTATGAAATATTTGTTACACAGGCGGAATGAAGGAGGTATGTTGACTTAGTTTTGAGAATACTTTCCTCATTAATTTCGTTTATTTCTTTGGATCACTTGAGCAATGACACTTCTTAGACAAATAATTCCAGCTTAATTTTGTGCGAGTGGAAACGTTCATCTTCGAACAGCACTGGCTGAATGGGGGAAACATTTTGATAAAGTAACTCTATGGATGACTACTGATTGTATGATCCATCACAATTTTCACTTCTGGAACCGAAGGCAAAGCTTCTCTTGATCCAAATTCCACCGCTTCAAACAAAACACGTTGCAAACGAGCAATAATAATTTAATTTTGGATACTAATCACAAGTTTCCTTGACGCTGTTGATGTCATTCCTAAAGCACCATTTTGAGGAATAATCTCCAAATTAATAAGAGAAGACGAAACTACATCATGTAGTCTACATGGAACCAAAACCATAAAATTTTGGAGTAGAACATCCACCCTAAATCGTAACAAACACATATATTCATTCTTCATTTGCTTACTTACTGCATTACTAGCCGAGCCAGCCCATAATGGTATAGAAGGACTGTTATGAGTAGGGAAATTGAAAATTAAAACCCTTACACGATACAATGAACCTTTCGTCCGTTAAAGCCGGGTAAGCGCGTGGATTTAAATATGTCAAATGCGCCCGTGTGCAAGCATAGGAAAATAATACCGGCCCAGAAGCGTGGAAACTAGTTCACTTGGTCATAACACATATTTGTTTACTTGTTTATTAAAATTCCAATCGTTTGCTGCATTGTTTTGTTTGGTTATGCATTTTTTTAGCAGGCTGGCCGATAACGTGATGAGCTGCTACTCGTGTACCTTAAATGCTACCGTGTAGCACCCTGTCATGTTTTGTGGTGCTGTCCGTGCATTTATTTAATGTTCAAACGCTTGTAGAATAATCGAAGTGGTTGTTTCAATTGCAATTTCAGGATTGCAATGTTTCTATTTAATAGAAGGTCAAATAATGGGTCATCAGTGCTCGTTCTATGAAATAGTCCAGTTTGGCTAAGAAAGTAACAACACTCGAAAGGATCCGACTGTGGTATTGCATTAAGATAATTTGGAATGGCTTAAGTGTCTTCTGCTTTCTTGGTAGTTTAAGCTTATTACTCATCATAATTAGTTTATAGCCTGCTATTAACTAAGTGTTCTGCACTTCCACAGTTATTAATTGCGAATTTTCAATGCCTATAATTGTGGGGTAACCTAAGCTCAGGGAGACGAGAAATTTTTCTTGACAAAATATTCCTAGACCATATCCCAGCATCGTCCAGCATGGTGATGTTTTGGAGCTGCACCTTTGCCAACTGTACTAAACGAGAACACTATTTTAGAACTATTAAGCTAAAGAAGAGCTTTCCAAGTTTCCAATCCTGTACAGACAAAAATGATGGTTTTTACAAACTTGTAAATTTGGCCCTCGTTCAATTGCAAGCCAAAGTAAGCCCAATCGAAATTGTTTACCATCTTCAATACAGCAGACCAGATCCAAGTTTGATGTATGTAGATTTAAATATGTTAGAAATTTGTCTATTAAATTTTAAAAAACATATAAAGCATTTTTGAAGCATCTCACTCAATCATCACTCAAAACTTGTAGTGATTCTCTGATGAGTTTGGAAGTCAGAGAATACTTACAAATTTCTACACATCATCTTATTTTATTCGAATACGGCAGCTGGTTTTTTTTTCAGTAAACAAGCATCGAAGCATAATTTTTACATCAGCCACGGTATCACTCGCAGTCGACACAAAGTACTTTGGCATTTCTGTGACATCGGGAAGATTAGTCGGTGTTGGCGGATGAAGACACCACTCGCGAACTTACACCTGGCCACATTATTTCCCACTTGGCAATTTGCATGGCAGACGTTAGACGTTTACGATTAACAACCCTTAGTATGTTAGTACGGATCTCTCTTCAATTATGATGAATTATGATGAAAAATGTATTCTAATTGAACGCTGCTAAACAATGGCTGCTACGTTAGAATAAAGTGAACTCGTGAATTATAGGTTACTACTTCACAACACCCCTCCTTAATCTACGATTCCAAGCAGTTTGTTGAAAGATTCGTAATTCTGCTTGGTAAGGGACTTCGTAAACCCACCCGTCGGTTGCTACTTGTACTTAACTTAATCCAAAGTCCGGGTCGTCCCGGAATCAAAATACCTGACATTATCGCTCCTGGATCCAACGGCCAGAAATACACATTGAGACTTATCCTTTTTTTATTGGGTGAACTTGAAGTCTGTTTCTTGTGACAATTCCCAGGATAATGTTCTGGTTTGTTACAGGCATAGCAGGTTCTATTCTTGTTGCCTGTACTTCCCTTTAGATGTCTCGGATTCTGTTCCGTGTAGTAAACATCATATCTGTTTGAGTTCTTCAATGGCAATTTTACATCTTGAATAATCTTCGTCTTCACGAAATCCGCGATGAGCTCGATACCGGATGCTTCAAGACCCATGATCATCGGATTGTAATAGTCGAGCAATCCTTTCAGCAGCAAGATAGCAATCATTGGTCGTTGACTTCGAAACCGATTCCACTCAAGTCATCGTCACAGACTGTTCCACCAAATCGCTGAATCAATCCATCATCCTGGAAAGCTTTTTGTAACTTCTTCCATGCTTCCTTGGTCGTTTTGACGTTATCAACCAGGCTAAAGTTGTGCTTCTCAAACAAATGGTCGCTCATGTCCGGACCGACAACCGTATTTTCCAGAGGTTTCACTGCACGCCACGTACTTTAACGTATCAGAACCATCTTTATTGAAAATGCTCACGCTGCATAGTTCTGCCTTCCTTTGAGCTTTTCCATGACAGGTAGACTGACTGCACACCGCCGCTATTGGTAGCTGCACCAACGCTTTCGCCGTCGCCATCCCTCCTTGCGCCAGTTTTTCTTTCTCCAATGAAGCTTGGAATATTCCTCTGGATTGTTTCAAGAACGGTCAGGAACTTATAAACAACTTGATGAATTCTTCACGCTGCGGTCAGATCTGGGCCCATAATTATGATTAACGTTTGGATTTAAAAAATGGAGTTTTTTTGGACGGCGATAAAAAAAAACCTAATAAATTTCCCATGAAAGGTAATTATTTAAGCTTACGGCTTAAAAGCTTAGGCTTAAAAAAATTACGCCTTTGCGAGCGGTCTTCCGACAGTTAACCGGAACATTCGCTTTCTTCGTTTTATTTATCAATTCCTCCTCAGTTTTCGCGACTAAATTGTTGGAGTAGATCTTACGCTTCAGGTTGGCCCAGAAATTCTCGATGGGACGCAGCTGGGGGACGTTGGGCGGGTTCGTCGACTTGGGTACCACATCGATATTCAGCCGCTCCATCTCCTCCAACGATTGCTTCGAGTAGTGGACCGACGCCAGATCCAGCCAGAACACCGCGCCATTGCCCTTATGGTATTTCTTGATGAACGACGCCACTTCCGGCAGGTATTTCTTACTATAAATTTCCCCGTTCACGGCCAGTCCGGAGCGAAAGAAGAGCGGCTTTGACATCTCTTTCTCGCTGATTGTCAGCCACAGCACCACCTTCTTGGGGAACTTGGTGTGTGAAATGAAGGTGAAGACCTCGGAGCTCACTTCCTTCGTGGGGGAAGTAAAATGCGAAGTGTCCTGCCAGTCGTTGCCATCCAGGGTGAGATAGGTCTCGTCGTCCATTACCACCACCACGTCGTGATTCGCCGCTGCTGCGTCATTGCCTGCATGAGCAGCACCTTCTTGGGGAACTTGGTGTGTGAAATGAAGGTGAAGACCTCGGAGCTCACTTCCTTCGTGGGGGAAGTAAAATGCGAAGTGTCCTGCCAGTCGTTGCCATCCAGGGTGAGATAGGTCTCGTCGTCCATTACCACCACCACGTCGTGATTCGCCGCTGCTGCGTCATTGCCTGCAGCTCCGAAACCAGTGGACGTGACTTGCGCTTCTTGACATGTATGTTCATGTTCGCCAGGTACTTTTTCACTATTTGGCCGGTTGGACCGACCTCCCCGTCAGTTGCACGCAGCGATGTAGCCAATTTTCCCTCGGTCTCCCTCTTCAGCATCCTTTGGAGCTTCTTGTCGCTCAGGGTCTTCGGAGGTCCGGAACCGGGCTTTCTTTCGATGCTTTGATTGTTGTCTAATAGTGCCAAGATGCTGTAGATGCAGAAACGGGCGTATCCTGCGTCGACAAAGTGCCGCACGATGCTCGTTTTCCACGAGGCGAGGTGCCATTCTTTGAACGCGCACACTTCTGAACAAAGTTGCTTCACTGTTTTTTCCATCACGGTTGGAGTTCGACTGATAACTGATAGCTGTCAAATTTTGTCTGCTAACTCATGGGTTACTAAGATTGATGTTGCATGGGTAGTTTTGTCAGTGCGGTTGAAGGTAAACCCCTGAAAAATCGGTAATTTTTGTCCATTTTTTTAAAGGCAAATGTTATTATGATGATTATGTACCATCTATTGTAGCAAGGTAACTTACCATTACGGCCGGTGAATATTATTTTTTTTGCACATTGTTTTTTTTTTGGTCTCTCTGTATTGTGTGTTGCTTGCATGCCGTCCGTTTGATGTGGATAGGTTGTAAGCGAAATGGCAGCGTGCAAACAGTGTGGGGACTCTATACTGCCTAGTGATATCCCTACTGCTTGCTCAAGTTGTGCTAGAGCATACCATTATAGATGTACTCCACTGACAAAAGCGGTAGCCAAGCTAGTCAGTGAGAATGATAATGTGCTGTTCAAATGTGGTGATTGTTTATTAGGCCATGGTTGTGGCGAGCAGAATGTATTGCTCCCGACCGTCCAAAAGTTTGAAGAGGAGATGAAGAAGATTTCGTCTCTATCTGATTCGATCAGTGGCGTTCGGGAGCACATTGCTGCTCAAATAAACAACGCGTTAGTTACCGGCATGGATTTATTGGGAAAAATTTGAATAGTACCTTAGAGAAGGCAATTTTGGAATTGAATAAGTCTGTGGGCAAACAAATGGAAAGTATGAAATGTTCATTTTTGAATTTAATTCGATTAGTAAAGCAGCTGCAATGAACGTAAAGCAAGGGACATCAAGTACGGCATCGGAGCCTAGCCTGAATCCCAGAGGCAAAAAACGTAAAGTACAGGAAGACGTTAGCGAGACGTCGAATGATGTTTTTATTGAAAGTATTAGTTTCGCGGATGTAGTCAAGAGTAATTCTGGGACTAACAATAATAATAAAAATGATAAAAATATTAGAAAAAAAGTAATGCGAATGAATTCAAGAAAGTTACTCGAAAGGCTCGTCCGGTCATTGTGATCAAACCGAAAGAGTCCAATCAGAACAGCGATGATACTCGCAAGTTTTTAAATAGTAAATTGGATCCAAAAACACACAAGATCCGTAACTTTAGAAATGGGAAAGATGGCTCTATTATTGCTGAGTGTGCAACGGGATGCAACGTTAATGTTGTGAAAGATGGCATTATTAGCGATTTGGGTGAAAATTATAATGCTGTTGTTCCCTCATCGGTGCCAAGGCTTAAAGTGATGGGCATGAGCGAGAAGTTTTCCTCCGATGACTTCATTCGGATTTTAAAAGATCAAAATGAAGACATCGCGATTAATGAAATTAAAGTGATAAGAATGTATGAAAATCCACGCTTCAAGTACAATAAGTTTAACACGGTAATTGAAGTTGATAAAAACACCTATGATTGTTTATTAACCGCAAAACACGTTAATATTAAATTTGATTGGTGTCGTGTTGTTCCAGAGATTCAAGTTTTGAGATGTTTCAAATGTGGAGAATTTGGCCATATGAGCATGGATTGTAAAAATAATATAGCATGCTCTAAGTGTAGTGAAAGTCACACGACATCTGAATGCACATCAACTGCTTTGAAATGTATCAATTGTAAAAAAACGAATAACGAACGTAAAACGAACCTGGACGTAAACCACGGCGCGTTTAGTTATGAATGTGAAATTTTCAAACGATTATATGAACGAAAAAAAACAGCCTGCATTTCAATGAATAGCAGCCAAGTTTCAGTAGCAATGTGAATAAATTCGATATTTTGTACTTCAATATTGCCGGGTTGTCTACAAACTACGTAGAATTGCGTCAGATTGTAGAGGAAAAACGTCCATATTTAGTCTTTTTATCAGAAACGCATATAGTTGACATGCAAGCATTTGATCAATATAGTATTCCGGGATATAATGTGGCTGCTTGTTTATCACATTCTAGACACACTGGCGGCGTTGCTATTTATGCTAAAGAATCAGTTCAGTTCAAGCTTCAATTGAACGAAGTTTGTGACAGCAATTGGTTTTTAAGCATTGCAGTTGTTCGAGGCATGCAGATCGGTAATTATGGTGTATTGTATCATTCTCCCAGTTCTAGTGATCAGCGTTTTATTGAAATTTTGGAAAACTGGTATGAGATTTTCGTAGATTCTAGTAAACTAAACGTGCTTGCTGGTGATTTTAATATAAATTATTGTGACATTAATAATTCGAAGCATTTGAAACGATTAGCAGATTTCTTTAATTTAAAACAATTGGTTAATGATTATACGCGTATTTCCAGACACAGTAAAACTTTGATTGACCATGTGTACTGTAATTTTGATTCTGTTAGTGTTGTTATTATCTCTGACTTGAAAGTAACTGATCATGAAACCATTATTATTAACGTTGAAGATAATACTAATGGTGACAGTGATTATGTGAAATTAAAATGTTGGAAAAAATATTCGAAACAAGCTATTTCAAGACTTGTCGAAAGAAGTGTGGATTTTCATATAAATACCGGTTCTCTAGATCAGAAATCAGCTGTTTTGACAGACGTATTAAAAATATGTACCAATAAACTAGTTGAAAATAAATTTGTGTTAGTAAAGAACTCGAACAGCTGGTACAATTTGGATCTTTTGCGTCTCAAACGTAAAAGAGACAATCTGTACAAAAAATGGCGTAGAACTAATAGAAATATCTTTTTGAATAGGTACAAAGTCGCGCGTAACAAATACTCGCAATGCGTTAAACAAACTCGTTGTGAATATATTCAGAGGGAAAATTGATTTGCATCAAAACAACAGCAAAGAGTTATGGAAAATTTTGAAATCTTTGTTAAAACCTAGTAATTGCAAACCGCGATCCATAACCTTCAATGGCACATTAGAACAGTCAGAGGACACGATTGCATGTAGATTTAATGAATATTTCGTCGATAGTATTTTGTCAATCAATCAATCCATTAATTTAGTAGATGAGCCAGACGAAATAAAACAGCCGATTAATATTAACTGTAGTTTTGAAAGTTTTCACCCAATAACGTTAGAGGATCTTAAATCTATTTGCTTTTCTTTGAGCAAAACGGCTGGAGTGGATAACGTAACTGCAAGAGTAGTACAAGATTGCTTTAATGTCATCGGAAACAACCTGCTGGACCTTATTAATGAATCGCTGCAAACTGGGCACGTGCCACAAGTTTGGAAAGAATCTTTAGTTATTCCCATTCAAAAAGTCGCTGGAACAATTAAAGCCGAAGAGTTTCGTCCTATTAACATGTTGCACACTTTAGAGAAAATTTTGGAACTTGTTGTAAAAGGCCAGCTGTTAACGTATTTAAATAGTAATAATTTGATTGCACCGGAACAATCGGGATATCGCGAAGGTCATTCATGTGAAACAGCGTTAAATTTAGTTCTAGCAAAATGGAAAGAAAATGTAGAGCGTAAAGATACGATTGTTGCTGTTTTTTGGATCTGAAACGCGCTTTTGAAACGATTTCTCGGCCCTTGTTGTTAAAATCAATCAAGCGCTTTGGATTTTCGGGTTCTGCATACAGATGGTTCCGAAAGCTATTTGTCTGACAGAACTCAACGGACGGCTTTTAATGATTCTGTTTCGAGCCCTGTGGAGAACAGCCTTGGCGTACCACAAGGGAGTGTATTAGGGCCCATTTTATTCATTCTATATATTAATGACATGCGACGAGTCTTGCGATTTTGTGATATTAATCTTTTTGCTGATGATACCGTGTTGTTCATTGCAGCTAAAAGCCTCGAGGAGGCCGTTTCACATTTGAATGCAGATTTACGTTCTCTAAGTAGATGGTTAAAGTACAAACAGTTGAAATTAAACATAAGTAAAACTAAATTCATGGTAATTTCGTGGAATCGAGTTAACGAAGACGTCTCTGTTAAAATTGATGATGTGACAATTGATCGCGTTCGTGAGATTAAATATCTTGGCGTGATTATTGATGATAGATTAAAATTTGACTCTCACATTGACGATGTCATCAAGAAAATAGCCAAGAAGTACGGTATTCTCTGCCGATTGAAAAACGATTTAACTATTGCTAGTAAAATACAATTGTACAAATCTATCATCTCTCCTCACATTGAATTTTGCCCTTCCATTTTGTTTTTAGCTAATCAAACACAAATATCGAGATTACAGCGGTTGCAAAATAAGATAATGCGGTTGATCTTGAGATGTAACAGGTTCACTTCCTCCTCTTTTTTGTTAGATGCCCTACAGTGGCTATCCGTGAAGCAGAGAGTTGTGTATTTGACAATGGTGTTCATTTTTAAAGTAATAAACGGTTTACTGCCTCGATATTTGTGTAATCGAATTGAAAGAGGAAGTGACATTCATAGATATAACACTAGAAACGCGGATGATGTTAGAACACCATATTTTTTGTACGGAGCTTCACAAAATTCATTGTTTTTTAAAGGTATAAATGTTTTCAATTCGATGCCTATACACATCAAACGTGCAGCAACATTAACAGATTTTAAGAGACAATGTATTTCACACATCAAAGCTGCCTTTTGAACAGCTACTCTGTTAACTTTTTACTCTTGACTAATTTTGTATCTTGACGATGTTATTAAAACGGATATTTTGTATGGTTTATTGTTAAATGTTTTATATTTGTCATGGGGCACAAACAAACTATATTTTTCGCCTCGATGATGATGATGGATTTAAAGTTTTTATTTTGTTATTTTAATTTAAAGTAGTCTTCATTTTGTGTGTAGTCTTCAAAAGTTTGAGCCTCGCGCGCGGTATACAGGTATAAAGGACTTCTTTTGAATTTACAAAAAAATATTGGCCTTTGATGCTTGAGAAGATGCCATGAAATAGTAGTGGGTTGTCTGGCTGATTGTCGGGAATTCTTTGTCAGTTCTGTTGTGGTTGAAAGTAAAAGTTTGACTAGGGCCGGTCCAGGATTTTTCGGTTTGGAAATTTTCTTGATTTCCCTGTTTGAGGATATCCTTGGTCAGCCCAAAACTAAGGTGGCGGTTCCATTCGTGTTGAAACCTCACTCTGTAGCGGGCAAGATCGGATATTGGCTTGTATTTTGATAATGTCCTTATACAGAATTCTGTGATTTGAATTGTAATAGAATTTTCTGATCGCTGGGTTTATTTGCGAACATTTGTGGTTGACATCAATAGCTTTTCACAATTATATCGCTGTAAAGCAAATGAACAGTTTTGGAAGAAGTTTATATCTGTAGATACAATCAGTTCGTTTTTGGTTTTGCATAACTGGTTGAATTGTTTTTAAATAAATTATCTAATAGATAAATCGTCTAGCTCAAACCTTTGTAGGGGTAAGTGGCGGGACCATCATCATCATCATCATCATCATCACCATAGCAGTGGAATAATCTGAAAAACTATTTGATCAGGAATCTATTGTTGTTTGTGATCATCAAGCTGCTGTATGAAGGGCCAAAAAAGTTTGGGTGGTCCCGTAAGCACGAGACACTTACGTGAAACCCGCAAATTTAGGGAGAAGAATCTCCTGACAAAAAGCAAGTTCACACTCACAGTTCAAGAATCCCATTAGATGGGATCGAAGCGCCTGCCCTCGTTCCACGAAATGTTTACAATAGGGAGGAGGCAGTCCCATGCTCACTATCCTAATCCTTTCCACATGGGTACCTGATGGTCCCTCCCTTTCCCTGTTATATGTTAGTTAATATTTAGCATATTTTGTACACAAAAAATAAGATATCATGAAAACAAAAATACTGAAATTTCAAACTTAAATGATGTACATGAAAATACAAATTAAACATTTCAAAATGAAATTACTTGACCATTTAAAAGCGGCTACAGTAAGTCAATGCGAGATACTTATGTACAAAATATATCTGACATCCACTGTTACTGAAAAACAAATGACATGTGTTCATATCCTACTAGTCCTGGAAAAGCTGAAAGCAGAATAGATCATTCCACATATCAAAGAAAAATTTCATAAAACATGTTGTGGAAAATTCTTCTTCATACCGTTTTAGTTACATTTCAAAGACATCATTTGGAGTGATTGAAGAGCCCGGTTCGATGATTTCTGAAATAAAAAGTCATCCACAATAATGATAAGCATGAGCATGATTGACCGCCCGAGATTGTTACTTCGTTATTTTCAGATCAACTGTTATTACTACAAACAACCAAAATATGATGCATGAGACTGGCATACATCCTCAATGTGCAAGAACTGATGAACCGAAACTATAGCAATTCCGACACCGGCCTCGCCCGAATACAGGTCAAGTAGGGAATGGGAAGACACGTATTGACGTGGTATTAGCTTCATTGGAAGCCGAGAACACCCGCGCTTCCACGAGAAATCACTGGGATGTTGGATAAAATGGTTGGATTTGCATGCGGGGTTCATTTTCGTAAAAGGTGTGCTGGATTCAACTGACGTCAGCAGCGAATAAGATATTAAACTATGTTCCCGTTTCATTCTCTGAACAGAGATGCCCATTAAAGCTATTCAAATTTGGGCACCGATTTAAACCAACAAGAGGGATGATGATACCAATCACAAGTGTGGGTGGTTTTCTTTCCAATGGAATAATGCGTTAAGTGGAATACGTTAAGAACATCGAGTTTGTGGACCGATATAAACCAACAGTAGAGATGCTGTTTGTGCCATTCATAAGTGAGGGTGGTTTATTACAGAGAATACAAAAATATGATCGAGTTTGAGGACCGATTTAAACCAACAGTAGGGATGCTGATGGTACCACTCACAAGTGTGGGTGGTTTATTTAATTATTTCAATTTTCAACACAAAATTTTGGCCACATATGGTCTATACATTGGTTATAGTATTTTATTATTTATTTATGGCACTTTACATGTGAGTTCATTCATGCCGGTAATTCTTGCTTCACTAATTCTCAATTGCTACACCTTTATCATTTTGCACTTTCTCGTACGTCAACTTTTTGTTCAATCTTCGTCTCTTTCTATTCTTCCACTTCTTCCACTAATCTTCTTCAGCTTCTCATCTTCCGTACATTTTCTATCGCTTCCATTCCTCTACTTATATTCTTCTGCTTTTCTTTTTTGTCTTCTCTTCTTTCGCTTCAACTTCTCCGTATCTCTCATCCACTTCTTTGATTCCATCTCTCTGCTTCCACCTCTTTTCTTCTGCTTCGGACAGTACCGTTTCTTCCCACAGTGAATGAAGTAGATGTAAAAGAATGGAGAAAATACGGCGTAGACGAAAAGAAATGATTTAAAAAGGACACAGCGAAAGAGAATCAACAAAAATTATTAAAAGGACGCAGATAAAGGAAGGCGGTAAGTAACATTCGAAGAGGATAAACGCACGAGAGCTGATGATACAAACGGTGAAGTGGAAAAAGAAACGATAATTCAGAGGATTCAATAAATAAGAAAAAGTGAATGTAAAAAGGACTAAACGTTTAAACAAAAATGAAGCAGGATGACGAAGAAGTAAAATAAAAAATTGGAAAGTTGGAAAAACATGAAAATACAGTGGAAATGAAGGAATGGTTGAGAAAAATGAGAGAGACGGAAGAAAATAAGCGGATGAAGAGGTGTAAAAAGATAAACGGATGAAGAGAAGTGGTAAAGAAGAAGAGAAAGAAGATAAATGGGTTTAGTGTTGTAAAATTTACAATAAAAAATATTGATAATTGACAAAGTTACAGAAGGTTGAACATGGCGTTATTTGAAAGCAAAATTTTACTGAACCCTATAAAGAATACCTCAACTTCTCGTGGTAGGGTTATACTTCAGCAAACAATCGTTCCGGGGTTGCGCTTCTTACACCCAGTTCCGAAGTACAAATTTAATTAAATTTTATGCTGAAATGCTGAAAAACAAATCGAGCCTTTGATGTTTGTCATGTTGCTTCAGGCTCTAAAATGGTTTTGGAATGCAAAGATGATTCCGAAGCGTGCTGAAACCAATAATCAACCTCAAAACATGAATAAAACATAAATTTCGCATTATATTTCCGTCGTAGTTATTTATTTCAGGTTCATGGGATGTGTTTTAACAATTCGTGAAGACAAAACAAAGTTATTTGGTATTTGCATAAAATTTTCGAACTTTGCGCTTAACTTCGTCCATTAGGGTTTGTAGAGACTCTTCAGAAATCGTAGAAGCCGTCTTTGTCCAAATTTGCTGGAAGTGTTTGATAGCTTTAATTGATTGCTTCTTTCCAGAAAGCTTTCGCTTCATCAGAGCCCAATATCTATCGATTGGTCGTAGGTCTAGGCAATTTGGTGGGATTGAGGTTTTTGGTACAATGTTTACTTGATTTGCTTGGCACCACTCCATCACAGTTTTAGCATAGTGGCATGATGCCTAATCGGGCCAGAACAAAGGTTTTTCTTAGTGACTTTTGATGAAGGGTAGCAACCGCTTCTGCAGACACTCTTTCTGATAGATCTGTTTGTTGATACTTCCTGTAGTGACGAAAGGTTTACTCTTTTTGCCACACGTGCAAATTGCTTGCCACACAAGGTATTTTTTGGGAAATTTCGATGCCTTCTTTTCTGCTCAGCTGTAGCATTTTTGGCCATAGCAGAATAAAAAACCAGCCCTGGGAGCTGCTTGAAATCCTTCAGGATATAAGTTTCATCGTCCATAACAACGTTTGAAAAGTTCGTCAAATATTCGCAGTACAAACGTCGAGCCCGTGATTTTGCTGCCAAGTTCTGTTGTCGTTGCGATTTGGAACTGTTTTTACTTTATACGACTTAAGTCCCAAACGTTATTTTGATTTTGGACAAAACCAGGCGACATCCTTATTTTACGAGGCACCGTTCGAATGGAAAGATTTGGGTTTTTCATTAATATCCTTTTCGGTCCATGACAGGATCAGCGCCTCCAATGTTTTTGTCACTTCTCGGTTTCCTCTCCACCGTCAAACGTTCCGAACATGATTTGAGCACATCGTGAACAGTGGGTTTAGACAAATCCAATGTTTTTGCATGGTCCCGTATTGACAAGTCAGGATTTGCCGTACGCCCGTACAAAATTCGCTCGCGCACTTGTTTTTCTTTCGTCGCCATCTTGAATACTAAACATGAAATGTAAACATCAATCATAGTCTTTTTTATCATAGACTCGCAGCTATACCTCCGTGGAATTTTTCATTCCTACATGCAATATTTCAAAAGTTACAATGATTTGAAGGTGTCCGGATTAATGTTGATACAGACCTTATGTTTCCGTGTTTTTTCAGTACTTCTTTTGCCAGTGAAAATCACGACTGAAAACTTCCGTTTGGACCTCGCGGCTCACTTGACGTCGACAAAAACACCAAAAGTCAACTGTTGTAAGCAGTAAGCAGACACAATACTCGTCTTCAGTTTCAGCTAACCGGAATCAATTGAACAGGCTCGTTTCTCCAATTTGGAAATCAGTCACGAAAAATACTTAAAATCGTTGACAAATTTTTTAGGCATGGACTAACGAGCACGTAGGAAAATGGCACTCCGGAGAAAATGTCCTTTTCACTCAAAAGCACAGCCTGCTTTCATGAAAATGGGTTACACTAGATCACAATAAGAAGAACGGAGTCACAAAACAGCTTATCGCGAGTTTTTGTATAAGAATGCGAAAACGTTTTTTTTTCTAACGCAAATATGATAGCTACTGGACAGCTGTTTGATCGTGTCATCAAAAATGCGGTTTAGGGTTTCAATTACTAGGCTGTCTGTCGATCGTTCAATTTTGTTTTTATTTTTCATCGTGCTGGTTGGATCCCTAGTTAGTTTTTTTCTTCCAGAAGCAGCTTCATTATTCTTTTATAATATATTATTCAGCTTTGATGATGACCTTCCTATTTACTTTTTCAGTTTGCAGGGTCTACCATGTGGTTGCAACTCCGTTGTGATACTGGACGCCTACGATAATAAACGCAATTACTTGTTTTATTTCTCTGGATGGGTTTCACGAATGTTCTAGTGATCTGTTTCTATGTTGGAGACACAAATTTGTCTATTAATTTGGTTGTAAATGATGTTCCTTAGATCGGCTGTTGCTGCATTTTAGGATATCTCCATGATTTGCGACGAAATGGAAATATTATTTCTTAACAGCTACGTTAATGTCAATTTTTGACCTATGCTAAGTAATGCTTAATTTATTCGGTATCAAGTAATTCGAATACGAAAGATGATATCGACGCTGGTTAGTTCTTGGTTACTTCTATGTAAACGCTCATAAACGGATGCCTAACTATTCCAGCCATCTGCCAGGTCTTCAGCTAGCCCTTCTCCTCAGTACATTAACATCATCAATCATGTATGCACATAATCCAAAATCCTTTCTAATTGAGCCATCCGACCAAATGATCGATTTCACAACCCACTCGTCACAAGTCTCTTCTGCCCAACAAACTCAAGTTAACAGTCACACAATTGCAACCACAACTTCAGTCAGCATACACAAAGTAATTCTCTCCGTCGGAGGGCCCATTTATGCGATAAAAACTCATAACCGACCACAAAGGCAGCATTCGCCAATTAGTAATAATAGTCCCTTGATGCGAGCGTAACACCCCAAAGTAACGCCACCACAGCAGCAGCTGCTATAGCAGTGCTGCAATCATAGGGACATAATAGAAACAATCGCCATCAGCAAAGAAACCCAACAAGCCGTGTAAACTTAACCACTCCGCATGCTTCACGCCACCTGCGGGTGTACGCTGCTGGGCAAGTCAGAAAATGTTCGATTCCTCCTTTCCCATTAGCTTACCCAGTGCCCTACATTTGAATCTCGTATTTGGCGACTCGCAGCGCGCTAAGGTCATTTAACTCTAATCCCGCCGAACCATCCGATTGGAGCGATGCGATGTCTGGGTTCACTACACCATCATAGCTTGAAGTGTGTTGGAAATGAACACAAAATAAAACAATTAATTGCATTCACTTTCATCGGTTGCCAGTCTCACGCCGGAGCCGCGACCGCACGGTAGGTTCGGTATACACTTTCGCGAGGTAGTACATCGTTGACAGCGTCGGTCAACCGGTGCCTACCTACTGCTCCGACTGGTCCGATTATTCGTTCGAGGAGCTCAATTCCCTCGAGGCAACGACGTCCACTACGACAACAACAACAACAACAACAACACCTCAACATAGAAAGGCCGTCCATGACATGACGGACGCCACCGCGTGGCTAGTAGACATATGTACCTTCAAGTGGCTGCTGGCGAGATGCGGTTAGATAATCGACAATCAGTCGATCCTGGCGGGTGCGAAGCTGTTTATGGATTTGTTCGTTGGGCACCCGGTTGATTGGTAGAAAATTCATGCCAGAAAGATTTGTCTCTTGATTGGAACTCTCAGGCGTATGGCGATAGGTGTCTTCATTGTGGAATGAAGATGGCGTGAAATTGTAAATAACCACTAGCTTAAATATTTACAACATTGCTTGGAAGACAAAAATGAGAGAAAACAAGCAGCAACAGATTAAACACACCAAGTAGGTACAGGATCAACCAAACTCCACTTGGTGATTTTGAAGAATGAGAGCAGTATCTCGCTGGATAGCACGGATAGCAGTTTGTGTTGTTGTGCTAGAGAGACGTTATCTCAGCATAGCTTCGTACAATATCAAACATCTCTGTTTGTTTTAAAAACTAATTTGAAAAAAAAATCAATCATGTAAGAAGTGATCGAAAAAAACAATCATGCTGTACAAGTTCATGGTTGCAAAACAGTCAATAGATGCGATAGAGTTTGATAGAGTATTGACCCGTTCGTTAAATTTCATTATAGATGCTTGCTCGTACAAGGGTATTAACCATATAATTTTAGTTTTTGTGATATCGGATTTGTTTTTTACCACTTGAGATAAATAATAACCTCAAATTTCCAAGATGCTTTTTATCATTTCCTATGGTTTTTTAAACTAGTTGCTTGATATCTCATGCTACAATAAAAAAGGGAAAATACTAGCAAATATGTCGGATTATCAGAAAAACACTGATACTAATAATCGATAATCAAGATAATCGACTTTCCAAAAGTTTCAAATGAGCACAAAACTTCTTATTTATGCAGATAAATAATAGTGATGCCTATTTTTATTCGAATTCAACAGAAAAATAAAATAAAACAAACACTAAAAGTGTAGCACCGTCAATTTGATTGGTCACGTGTTGAGCTTATAATCGCTTGATCAGCTCGTAAGCCAGCCTACCATGACCATGGGAAATAAATGAGACACTTTGAGCTCAAAACAAAGAGCAAGTTAAAAAGAAAGTCAACCCATACGAATCTGGAGGAAAGAAAATCGAAAACATAACAAACCAAAACACTTCTTTAATGCAGTTATGTTTTGACCGTGCATACGAAGAAGGTACTAGAGCCGAAAATTGTGTTCGTCTGCTCTTAAACAAGTGAATTATATAGCGAATTAAATTTTTGTTTTCAAGCCGTAAAACCACCTACTGTTTGTATTTTTACTCATCAAGTTACAACAAGAGAAGAGTAAATCTGACAGGCAAGGTCCACATAGAAACAAAGCAATGAAGGAGTATTATATAACGTCAACGAATCGTTGCCAAAAACATTTCTCTAACCGTGAAGTGGTGCGATTATTTTTCCACAAACTGAAGCGCATCTATCATTTGAGCACACTTCGCTGAATGGGCAGTGCGAAAGCTCATTTCCATGCCACTGCACTTTGTCAACACGATAGACGGCTGACAAACGATCTTACTGATCCAAATTTCCTCGACGCCTGTTGTTCACACTTGGAAGATGCGATTTTCTTCAGTTAGTGTCACCGTTGAGTAGTATTGTTATAAATTCGGTAGCGTCACTCGTGAGACCGTGCTGAATCGAACTGAAATGAGCATTACTGTTCAATAACCCTTCCACGTGAATCGTGTATTTATAACATTTGCATAGGAAATCACAGCAACCATGTTACATACGAGCATATGCGATCCACTGCAGTTTACAAGTTTATAGGACGAATGATGATGGATAACACTATATATACTTACCTATTCAGTGGAAAAGTGAATGGCTTATTTCTAACAGCAGCTCCCATCCAAATCGTCTTCTTCAATACATTTGAAACACGTTGGTTTGTCACTGTGTCATAACTTTTTGCACTTCAGTTTGCCTGAATGCAACTCATCAATTGGCTCAATCACGCAAGGTAAGATGGCAGAAGATTGCAGCGTTGCGACAGCTCAAGCTCAAGTACCTCTAAATTGGTTGATTCGGTGTCGTTCCATCCTTGCCAGAAGGCTTGAGATCAATTTTTTATTAGTCTCTCTGGTTTTTGAGAATCACTTGAAAACTAGATTGAATGTGAAAATCAAGTGACTAGTAACTTGTTTGGAACCAAGTTCATTCTTGAGCACATTTGCCTCAGCGCACCCGTGGAACTCAATTACTCAAAGCCCATATTCACTCTTGAAAAAGCCCACACGTTGTACACTCTTGAAAATAATGGATTTTACACGTGGCGTAGTTCTTGTAACTCTTAAATTTAAATTAGAAAATGAGTAGATGTATTCTGAAATGTGTTTTTTTTTCTTTTTCTTAGCGTTTCAAGCTTATTGCATGCACTCTTGACTTAGTGTTCTAAAAGCACTTCCACAGTTATTAACTAAGAGTTTTCGATGCCAGATACCATTTTTGCATTAGTACAATTGTGTAGCAAGTACAATCATACCCTATGCCCAGGGAGTCTAGAAATTCTCCTTAACGAAACATTCCTAGACCGGACCGGGAATCGAACCCAGCCACTCCCAGCATGGTGTTGCTTTGTAGCCGCTCCTTTATCGACTGAGCTAAGGGAGGACACATCTGAAATGTGTGTGTTGATATTAAATTAACATTAATAAAGCAACAAAAAACAGACGATAAACAAAAATTCTGTCTTCCGTTAATTTTTCGTACCTTCTCAAGAATCACACGGCCGTTAACTCCGATATAAATATCATACTAAGTAATGTACTCGAGATTTGTTAGAAATTCGTCTGAATCCATCGATTTTTGAGCGCAGAAACTTTTTGAATAGTGCGATAATTGGTTGTTATTTCAGGGCCGCATAATTTCAAATAATATAGACCGGCCCAGAAAGAAAGGGCACACTTTCAGTTCGTTGAAAAACATGTGTATTTTTATTTATGTCAACTTTTAATCTTACACAGATAAAAAGGAACATTGAATTTTCTGCGTTATCAAATGCACATAAAGGGAATGCTAGATTTGGCAGAATATAATGGGATATTTCATGTAAAGTTAAGGCAGATAACGCCTCAATCTAGCCTGTTGTATGGAAGATTGCAAACATTGTTGTATGGCGCATGACAGATTGTAAAAAAAATCGTTGATGTCGCCTCCTTTGGCTTGGAATTACACGAGGAGAAATTTTACGCGCCTTTCAAAATTGATTATTTTTTTCGGTGTACACATGGCTTCTTAACATTGTTTATCAATAGTTCGCGAATAATTTTTTATGACTTTTTCATGTATAAGTAAATTTTCGAACTTTTTCTCTATATAGCGTTCTTCGTAAGGTTCTGCACAGATTGATTAGCAACGATTTTAGACGCTCTTGTCCAATCTTGTTTGAATTTTTCAGCTTGCAGAACATGTTTTCGAAAATACCTATTGACCAGAGCCCAAAATTGTTCGATGTGATGAATTTCAGGGCAATTTGAGGGATTTATGTACCTAGGTCAACTTAGCGTAATGACACGAAGCAAGGTTGAGTCAGAATACTACATTAATGTCATGTTGATGAATCAGCGGCAATAAGTATTTTTTCGATTGATTAACGTAAAAGTCTGCATTCATTGTTCCATATACGATTTACGGATTCGTAAATATACTGCGAGAGCGAATTGCCTGAAAGACCATCGCCTTTTTGCCATTTTTTTCAGTAAAAACTGAGGTGTCCGCCTTGTCAACATCAGCATCTCCATGAATCGTGTAATATTGCGTTCCCGGCAATGCTTTATAGTCCAACTTCGAATACGTTCCGTCGTCCAACATGACGCAGTACTCATTCTTGGCGAAATCTGTGTCATACAGTTTCATCGCCCGAGGCCTTACGCTGGCTACTTGGGTAAGATTTCTTTTTGGCAACTGATTCCTCTATTACGTCTTCAGCTTCAATCTCTCTTTGGCGCATTGAAAGTTGGACTTCGAGGTGTTCACCTTGTCGACCATATCGCGAACTGAGGCTCTTTTTGCTTTAAAAAAGGTCGTGCGATTTTGTTGTTTAATTTGATGTTCAACGCTCCTTTTTTGCAGTTTTGCAGTTTCGCCAACATTCCTACACTGATAAAAAGAAACATTTAATTTTCTGCGTTATCTGCACATAAAGGGAATGCTAGATTTGATAGGAAATAATGGGATATTCCATGTAAATCTAAACCAGATGACGCCTGAATCTAGCCTGTTGTATGAAAGATTGCCAACATTGTTTTATGGCGCATGAAAGCTTGCAAACAATTTCGTTGTTTACGCCTCCTTTAGCTTGAAATTAAACGAGGGGTAATTTTACGCGCCTGTTAAAATTCATAATTTTTTGTGTTTTGTGTAGTGAGTGATAATCCTGGTATGGTGCTCGGTGTTCTTCAACGGAAATCTTTCTCATCTCTTCAAATGCGCGTGATACTTTGCTGTGAGTTTTGATCGGTTTAGCTTTTGGGTGTAAACAATGAAATTAATTGTGAAGAGTATGAGCTGTTTAGTGGACTGCCTGTAAATAGAAAATGAGGAGAAAGATTAGTAATTTCCATTTAATACAAATACGTTTATTGCTTATTTTGAAAGATCCACGTATTTTCTCTACCATAAGCAGGCTTGTACTAATACTTCAGGTTGGTCTACTAGTACACGACACTGAAGAAGTCTGCACATTTTAAACGAAATACGCGTATCTGTCAAGATAAGCAATAAAGGTAGTTGGAAGAAGATTGAAATTACTAATCTTTTATCTCACTTTCTAATGAAATTGAGCCAACAGACAACCCGAATAGAAGTGTATGTTCAAATGGCAGCGTTGGAAAAGTGTGCCCTTATTTTTTAGGTTAGTCTACAGTTGTGATTCCATTATTCAAAATCAAATATAACATACAACGTAAGTTAAGAACGCTATTTTCTAGAATAAATCACCGTCAATGATTAGCACTACCACCAACAACAACAGTTATTACCAAGATGCATCGTGTCAAGCGGCCGATGCATATCATCATATCGGTATGTCAGAATTCTTCAATCACGCAAGTGAACGAGAACGGATACATGAAAAGATTGTGTCAGCAAATTCTAGTGGATAGCTTGAAGTAGCTTTCTTTTTTCAACCTCGTTTATAATCGAAATTAATTTGATGAAATAAACTCAGTTCGGTTTGCTAGTTTGACGAAGCATGCCCAAGAATTGCTTAACTTCACCATCGTCGGCCATCTCGAACTCTTGAATCAACGTCCGTTTCACTATAGTCACTAGATTCATAGTCTGGCGGATACAACGACGGGAGCCAATTTGAACTGTCAGTTGGCGGAGCCAATCGAGCATATCTCGAGTAATTTATGTTATGGGCCTAAAAGCCATTTGTGAACAATAACTTTAAACGTTGATTTCTCACGAATTACGAGAATCCCACCATATCCTGCTACTCCATATGGTAGAACTAACATTCTTCTATCAAATGCTGCTTTCATTTCACGAGAGTGATTTGAGATTCAAGAGAAATCGATATTGAAAGTCATTGTTTACCAATGGCTTTTAGGCGCTTAACATGAATTATTCCAGATATGCTCGATTGGCTCCGCCAAGTGACATTTAAAATTGGCTCCCGTCATTGTATCCGCCAGACTATGAATCTAGTGACTATACGTTTCACGACCTCCAGCATTTTCACAGACGAGCTAGCCAACAAAATATCATCGACCTAAACCACAACAATCAGTTTTTCTTTTCCAACTCCGCGCGTGTAAAGGCAGATATCGTTGGAACTGTGAACAAACCCCAGCTTACTAATGAAACTATCGAGTCTGTCGTTCCATGCTCGTGATACACCAATCCATTTCCCTGCTGGAACCCTTCCGGCTGGGTCATGTAAATTTCTTCAGCTAATTCACCGTTCAAAAACGCGGTCTTAACGTCCATCTGTTGAACGTATATTTACTCCTCGTTGGCCAACGCCAACACTGCTCACAAGGTGTCCAACTTCGCCACCGGAGAATATGTTTCGGTGTAATCGAAAGCGTGCTTCTGGATGAACCCTCTCGCAACAAGCCGCGCCTGGAACCTATCCGGCTTCTCGGCATCACCACGCTTTACCTTAAAGACCCACTTGCAGGTGACACGGCACATGCACAAATACATCGCAGCCGAAAACGCGAGTATTCGACACATCTGGCTTTCTGGGCTCCCAGAGTTCAAAAGGAGTTTGCTTCGTTGGTAGGGCAGCAGTCGGACTCCTGTTGGTCAAGTAGAATGCACAGCTTCCCTCAGAACTTCTTGTCAATTCCAGAATCTATCAGCATCACTCACGCTTTTTTGACGAGCGTACGGTTCATACGCTCGCTCAGCCCGTTATGTTCCAGCGTGTATGGAACCGTAAACTGGATACTGGATACCTCTACTCTTGCAGAACTTGTCCAATCACTCCACCAATCCGGTATTCACCTCCATTATTGCATTTCAACCGTGAAATCTTCCGTTCAAACTACTTCGCCGTTACAAACGCCTCGTTTTCCTCGAAGCACTTTACGACCTCGTGTTTTGACTTCATCAAATATACCACCGTAAAGCCCAACCGGTGCAATGACGTCTATATAAGGTCTGGCACAGTAGCTACAACAATGTTAGTGAAACGAGTGAAATTCGCTCATTACACTAATACCACTGCACTCCTAGCGCACGCTACACAAAAGCTCGCAAAGTGTTACGTCATTCTATTTATTTTGATTCGTTCGCTCAGTGATTGTTTATTATATGCGCTATAAAACTTAATTTTTCAACCGATTCCAGTCTACCGATGATGGAAAATTGGCTCAATATCGCTACTCGATTGTTAAGTCTCAGCGTTTGAAAGTATGCGTGGCAAAAATTCAATTACCTCAGTTAAATTCACTTTAAAGGATCCATATTATCGGGAGGAAATGCTTCTGCTCAATAAATGACATTTGTATCATGATTATTTCCATAATTCAGCATTCATAATAAACGTTTGAACCGATTTTTTTTATCTGAACCTATGCCCACCAATAGAAAGTTCAACAGTGTTACCTCATCACTCGTCGACTCAGCAATGTTAACATTATTTTTGCTTCCAATACAAGCAAGCAGTGCGTTGCCCCAGACCTTATATAGACGTCATTGCAACCGGTGACCCGCACACATCGGTGTGCACAAGTTCGAGCCCTTGCGACGACCTTTGAGTTTCACGTAACGGAAACGGTTTCCGGCTTTGCTTGCCAATAACGCAAGGTTCGAAACAATTCAATCACCGGCAGCACCAGCAGTGTTCAATTTCTATCCCGTCACCATTTCATTGCGCGCAAGACACTTCAGACTTTGCTCGTTCGAATGTCCGAACTGACGGTGCCAAAGTTCAAAACTGTTCTTCGTACGGTCGCACGTCAACGTTAACTTATTCCGTAAAGAACCGCACGCGACGATTTCGGAACCACTGAAGATATTCACTTTACCCTCTTTGAACACGACGCGCATTCCGGTCCGCTCTACTCGCAGCAGCGAGAATAAATTGCATCGCAGTTTTGTATACGCGTTTTCAATCGTACAGTCAACAGATTTTCCTTTTACGACTACTACCACCCGAGTGCCCTAGTGTTCCGCTACCATTGTTTCCCCATCCTTGGCCACCGATATCTCGATGGGCTTTATCAAACGATGCAGCTCACGATACAGCCTCTTGTCACGCACTAAGTGGTCCGTCACTCCCGAGTCTATGCACCACTACGTCCGGTTTCCCTCTCGCTGGTTCATCTGCAGACGAAACTGACGAAACTAACGCTCTTCCGATCATCCGATTCCCCACATTCTCCGTAGAATTCTCCTTCTGTTGGTTGCGTACTTGCTTGGATTTCTTTTCCGGGTAAGCCTCCAGCTTAAGGCCTTCCTTCTTGCAACCAAAACACCTCAGGTTCCGTGGTTGCTTTGCTCCGTGACCTTTCTTTTTCGTTTCTTCGTCAAGCATTTGACACTTGACGCACTCGAGATACAGATTATCTTCGGGCATGGTCTCCAACGCTGTCACAACACCGGAGTACGACGATCCCATTGTCAATAACAGATGGTACACGACGTCCAAGTCTTCCACGGTATTCTCTGACCAACTTGTCAAATTGCAGGAAATGCTACCGCAAATCTCCTCCATTAATTCGCATTGACTACATCTGCCGCCTCAGATGCATCCTGCTGGCTATACTTCGCCGCTCAAACAACCGATGGAGTGCATCCCAGATGTCCTTTGCCGTGGATGTACTCTAGCTGCGAGTCGTGAGTCCTTAACACCAGCAAAGATTTGCACCGACGATCCTCCAACTACTCCACATCCAATGAGGTCTATACAGGTGGCGAAGAGCAGGGTGTTTGTCGGTTTTAGTAACGAAAAATGGGTAAACAATCCATGATTTCGGGTAGTGACGTAGAACTCCAAAAACAAGCGAATGATAACAAAGCAAGCTAAGTTTTTTTCCGCATCCTTTTAGTGCACAAAAACACATTTTTCTGCTGAAACCTTGTAATAACTATACCAATTGCCGAAAATAAACATACCATCTTGTGATTTGCTTCTGTTGTAAATTGTTGTTTTTGGAGATCTACGTCACGCATGTTTACAAAAAACAGGCTGTGCATCATCTCACAAACACAATGACAGTATTTTGCATTACACTAATACAACTTAACGACTTCTTCTCCACCTGTATAGACCTCATTGCTCCACATCGTCCGCACGCACTCCTCCAGCTCATGCCCTTCAAGGAGTATCAGCATGCGGAATTTCCATGCCGAAAAATATGAGCCGTCTAGCATCGTCAACAGCACTCGATCCAATATCTCCTCATGCATGGCGCACAACCAGGGATGCCATATTCACAGAAATGTCTGTAAATTTGCAGACTTTTCATTTTTATTGCAGACTTTTTTAACGATGCAGACATTTAGCAGACATTTTATTTATGTTGCAGACTTTTACAGACATTTGAAATATTTTTTAAATTTCAAATAAAGGTATTCTTTGACGTTCGGATTTAAAATGTAAGAGGAACTGAACAGTAAAGTATATACGGTAAGAAGCTTTGTTGTAATATTTTGAAATATCGTAGGTATCATTGAAAGTAGAAACCCTTGAAGAAACGAAAGCGGTGGGCCTCTTGGAGGCACAATCGGCCTGGAGATAAGTATTGTATAGGCCCTTTCCGAGGGTAACATGGAGTCCCTACTTATGTAGTGTTCAATTCCACGCGTGTTCAAACCCATGCGAAAAATTACTTCCAAAGCGTTGGTAATATTGGTCCTTTGCAATTAAGTCACAACAAAAATCAAGGTTCACAACAATACAAATCATATTTGAGAAAATTAGAGACTTCCTCTAAAAAAACATTTCTCCTATGGTCAGGTAGAAACTTCTCAGAAGGAGCAACCAGTTCATGCTAGAAGAACCTTCAAAAATTCATTACCGAAGTTCAAGATCATACTTACTAAAATTTCAAGACAGAACTTCCCCAAGAATCAGGAGAGGACTTATCAGAGCTTCAGAAAAAAGTGTAGGGAAGAGGAATTCTCTGAAGTTTGGAATTTTTCAGAGGTTTTGGAGTTTTTCCCAGAAATTCAAAGTTGAAATTCCCAGAAAATCAGAAAAAAAAACATTCCCAAATTTTCATTTTATTTATCAAAAAATCACGAAAAAAAATCCTTAGGACGATGCTAAACAGGAAGGGCACTACCTATAATTTATCAAAAAATCAGGAAAAAAATCCTCAGGACGATGCGTCATAGAAGCTGAGGAAAGAACTTCTCTCAAGTTCAGGAAATAAATTCCCAGAAGTTCCGGAAGAAACTTCTCGAATGGTTAGCTGGAACTTCCTAGAATTGCTTGGCAGCTTTTCCAAAGCTCAGACGAGATCATTCTGCATTTCAGAATAAGGATTTCTCAAAATTCTTTAGAGAGAAAAAAAATTAAACTTCCCAGGAGCATTGGGGGTGCGTCCTTCTAATTTGAGCACGAATTTTCCAATAGTTCCGGAACAAACTTCTCCAAAGTTCTGGAGAAAACTTCCCAAAAGTTCTGAAGAGGATTTCTCAGAAGTCTAGGAAGAAACTTCAAGAACAAATTTAAGGGAATTTTCCTAAAAATTTTGGAATAAAATTTTCCTTAAAGTTCCGGATGGGACAATTAGAAGTTTGGAAAGAATAAGCTCAGAATAAACTTCCCCGAATTTCAGGAAGAAACCTACCAGAGAGGGCACTACCAGTAGAGTCAAGAAGGAATTTTTCAATAAAATCATTAGAGAATTCCTCAAAAGTTCACAAGAGGACTTCTCAGAAGTTGCGAAGAGACCAAAAGTTCAGTTGGAACTACCCAGAAGTGCTAGAGAGCTTCCCTAAAGTTCCAAATCGAACATTCCAGCATTTCAGAAACAGAACTTCTCAAAGATCACGAAACCCCAGAAGTTATGGTAGATTATTTTGATAAAATCAGGAAGAAACTTTCTAGAAGTATAGGGGGATCTTTCTATTAGTTCAAGCAAGAATTTCTTACATATTCAGGGACAAACTTCCCCGAAGTTCAGGCAAATACTCTCCTGAAGATCAGAAGTGATTATTTCGGCAGTTCAGAAAAAACTTCTTAGAAGTTCAGGAAGAAACTTCTTACAACTTAAGAAGATTTTCCAAGAAATTCTGGAGAGTAGTTACTCAAAGTTTTGCAGAAACTTTCCTCGTAGTTCAGGATAGGACTTATCAGAAGTTTAGAAAGTACTATGGTCAGAAAAAAAATTACCAAATGTTTCTGGAAGGTAAGGTTGGGTTCTTAAATGTGAATTTCGAAGAAAATAAGGAGTGGCTGCCAAGAAGTTCATGAGGAATTTTGCCTGAAGTTCAGGAGGAAACTTCCCAGAATAAAGCAAAGAGCCTTCCAGAATATCAGAAGAGAGTTTCCCTCAAATTTAAGAGATAATCACTGACTAATCGAAGAAGCAATCTATACAAAAATCATTCATATGACCATAATGATATTGATGATCATGAGTGATATTAAAATATGGTACACACCATCAATGGTTATTGTTGAATAAAAACAAAGTCTGTTGATTTTATCAAATGAAAATTGTGATTTTAAAATACAAAACTGGAAAGAGC
This sequence comes from Aedes japonicus, assembly GCA_034211315.2. Taxonomy (NCBI): domain Eukaryota; kingdom Metazoa; phylum Arthropoda; class Insecta; order Diptera; family Culicidae; genus Aedes; species Aedes japonicus. The sequence continues at coordinate 30,671 of JASCZW010004756.1, forward strand.
GTTACAGGGGAATAAAAACTATAGAAAATTGTGTCATCTATGCGAAAGCTTCAAGCTTCAGTGTCACTTTAAAAATCTGAAACAATAGTGTAAGGTTGCATACAATCCAAAAAATAGATGCAGACATGTTAACATAATCACACAAATAGCGATAATGACATAACTCGCTCTCTTATTACGTCAGTTCGTTGAAACAAGTCTAATTTTCTAAAACAAAATTACAGACTTTTATAGACATTCCCAGACATTTCAAATTTTTATCACAGACATTTGAAAAAAATATCTGGCATCCCTGCGCACAACGACTCCGTATACTTTTCAGAATTTAAGCGATAACGGGAAAAACCTGAAGATATTTTTGGATGGGCAAGACGAAGATAAAAACATGTATTGACTTCGAGTTGGTTGTTGGTAATAATAATAACAAAACCAAAATGTCAAAACAAGCGCTTTAGCACATGGGCGTAGAGAAAAAATAGGGACACACCGAGTGCAGTGGTTGCCAACTTAACAAGTTCAAGAACTCATACCTTACATAATACACCAGGGAATTGTTGAGTAGGCTTCGCAATATTTATACCCATGCGGGGTTTTGAATTTTGCGGGATACATTGTTAGTGCACACTGGAAGTTAACAATAATATTACATCGCTGCAAACGGGATTGGGATAGGGTGGGAAAAGTGTTGGTGTACACTGAGAAAAAAGATTGGTAAACGCAAACATATTCTAGTTTCATTTAAACGGAATTTCACGTTGAATTGGGCACAAACATCATGTTCGTTTGATTTGACTACCTATGGTGGTTAAAGCAAACTAAAATTTTGAGTAAGTGTTTCGGGAATTGTGCAGTTAAGTTCAACTGACATCCGTTTGAACTTACCATTCTGTTGGTTGTTCCATTATGACAGTACAAAAACAAACAAATTTGTTGGTTGATTCTACCAACACTTATTGTTTGTTTCAAACAAATTTTAGTATGATTCAAACTTAATTGCTGTTTGAAACAAACAAACGAAAACGGTTGAAACAACAAACATTTCCGTTCACACCTCATCTTCCTTTTTGTCTGTAATTTCCTGAATACTTATTTGAATAATATGCTAACAAACATTAGAAAAGTACACATTGACATTTATAGACTTCTCTCAGTCTAACAGAAGTCTACAAATGTTAATGCGAGCCTTTCTAATATTTTTAGGTTTTTTTAAAGTAAAATATTTTTTTTAATATTTTTAAGTACAAGTTTATAATTAAGTACAAGTTTTTATTTTTAAGTACAAGTAGTTAAGTTTTTAAGTTTGTTTCAAAACAAATTTGTTGGTTGAAAACAACAAAACAGATTTTTAAAACAACTAGTTTTTTAGTTTGGATATCAACAAGCAAGTTTGTTGTTTCAAACAGAACTGTTTTTTCTCCGTGTATAAGGCTGTTGGAAGAAAAAAGTTAGTAAATGACGGTGAAAATCAGTTACTTTTCAATATGTTGGGAATGGTATCTACCAAAAGCAAAGTCACCTCACCATTAAAGACAGGTATAGTATTTAAGGTTGCCAATTCCATTTTCATCTCACCACCTTTCAGTTTGTGCTTTTTGAGAACAAAAGATTATCGCATAACCAACTGATTTCTAACTTTTTATTTTATTTATTCATTAAACTGAGTTTGAAGACTAAGGTCAACCCTTTATATAAAATAAATCAGATTGAATTATACTTTGTGTGCTGTTTTTTAAAAAACCATACTGTTCATTCCCGGACAGCCATACTGCTGGATTCTCATTTGGTAACCATCTGCTATACTTGATCCCGCAGCTCACCTCATTGATAGGGGGCGTGAAATATCCGGTTCCCTGCCAGTCGTTACCATCTAGGGTTAAATATGTCTCACCACCACCATAGCCCGCTTCGCTGGTAAAATCTCCTAGACCAATGTTTTCAATGTCGCGGTTTCTGGGTGGTAGCCTGCAGCTCTGAGAAGGCCAGACTGCTGGTTAGACCTGCGCTTCCGTATTACGATAGGTGCTTTTTGACGGTTTGTCCGGTTGCACCGGCCTAAAAAAGGATTTCTCCACCTTCCATTCGGTTTTGCGCTTCAGCTTCTGCTGGACTTTCCAGTCACCCACAGGACCGTTCCCTCGATGCTTTCCTCTCCGTTCAGCATGGTGTTGACCTTGTAGATGCCGGATCTTCTGTTCGACACGAAATGCCCCTCTATTTAATCGCTTCAGGGTGCAGTCTTAATAAACTTTTTTTCAGAACACACCATCAAAATTGGATTAAATGGAAATTTTTTACTTTACTCGACGTCAAAGTTTGACTATTATCAAAAACGATACTATGATTAGCGATGCATAAGTGGATTCTCTACCAGAGGCAGGAACAATAACGATGAAAATTGTCAATTAAATGTAGAAAATAAATACCTAGGTCAGTTCCATCGAACCTGCTGTAAACATTGCATCAGAGAGCGAACGTTCATTTCACGCATTTTATCATCAATTCCAATGTTTTTTTCTTCCCTCATACATGTTTATGTTGACCGCCTGCGCTTCATTCAAATGTGCATACGATCAGTTTCATAATTGCTTCAGTACACCTTCCGCCGATCAGGTGTCCTAAAATCTCGTTTTCACCCCCTCCGGGCTATTCGATAAACCTACTCGGCAATGACGTAAGGATCATTTCAATAGCAATAAACGGCTATTTGACTAAATATTACAAAAAATGCGAGATCTTGCGATTGAGCATAAAATTGGCGCTATATGACACGCTTTTCGTGCAGGGCACATTGCCACTCCACCCGATTCCGCATCTGATAAACCTGCGGCACCTTAAAGTAGTCCACAAACAAATAATCCCGCAGGCATTACTGGCAAAAGATCTTCACCGAGCTACCGATCGAGTGTTACAAAAATAAAAGCTTTCTCTGAGCAGTTGAATTCGAAGAAACATTCCGAGAGCAGCATTTTGTTCGTATGCATTGCCGATCATATTGGACGTTGGCGGTGTGGCGGGCTGTGTGTTTATGACTTTGACTTCGGAGTCGATCTGGTTAATGACATAAAACATGACGATTGTTTTTTCTTATGTTTGTCTTGATCCTAATAGCACCCGCTTTAACGACATTGTATGGCTGCTGCTGCCGCTGCTGGTGGGGTGCCTCGCCGCTCAGTGAGTGACTTCAATGCTGCTACCGTGAGCCTGAGCACGAACCTGTCAGGTGCGCCAGAGTTCATCGGGTGTTGTTTGGGTTGCGGCAGATTATTTGGTGAATGTATGAAAATGCGCGAGGAATGTTCCGAGTTTGGCACGCAGATTTTTTTTTTTGTTTTTTGCTGTATCAAGTTGTCGGAGACGTTTGTGCTGTAAGCATTTGCGTGTGCTGCATGTTATTGGGAACAATTTTTGAGATACCAGCTGGATTGGAATTAATTTGGATTTTCTGTAGCGTGATTATGTAAGTTGTGTAATAGCTGCTTGATTGAGTTTAGTCGATTGGAATCTGTTTGTATTTTTTTTTTGCTGTGTTTAATAAAAGCTGTTTGAATGGTGCACATGGCCCAAAATTAATCCTCGCGGCTGAGAAACGTGACATCACAGGCCGGGCATGTTATTACAAAATATCAAGCATGACCATCCTAGTTCCGGATTGATTTGAGTTGATTTTAAATATGTGTGGCATTTTGAATATGAGGAACATAGCAAAGAGCGGAATATATTAGTGTGAATATGGATTCGAACAAAAAATTGTTAGCTTAAGTAAACTTATTAGGGTCACTTCTCAAAACCCAATTCATTGAACCCATTGATTGAACAATTTAATTTAATGGGCTAGACAAAGTCATCAAATTGATTGGCTTCATCAACTTTTTGTAAAAAAGCTGCAGATTTACAAGTCCTAATGGTATTCGGAACTGGGGTGAAACGACTGTAGGCAAGCCGAGTAACACATCTTCATGATTTCTTGTTGAGAAAGCTTCTTTATAACCAAATCTAGTCTTGTAAAGGTATTTTCAACCGTTAAAAAGCGTGTGTGTTGCTTGGGAACAGAACCAGGGTTTCGGCCACCTATTTCGATTGGCCGATACTTCATTTCAAAAGCTGAATTGTGTTGTTGTGGGGTTGTACTGAATTTTGGACTGTAATGACATTACCCGCAATAGAATGCGCATCAATTCGAATGCCACCACTCCGAATTCCATTACACCGAATGACCTATTACCCCGAAAGAGAATTTTCTCAACTAACCTCCAAATTATTTGATTGATTAAAGCCAATGTTATCAATTCTCGTTCTGACTTTTTCTGATTTTTCTTAATCAAAAGTATGACTTCTCAAAAGTGAGTAAAGATAGTTCGTAGTGGTAAGATGACAAACAGTCAACATCGGCTTGAATCCGATCAATGTTTACTAATTGTCATCGAGTTACTCCTTACTATCTTTAAACTTACGTATGACCGATTTGAGTCGATCAGGTTATTTATAAATAGCGTACTGCTTAGAGTTTGTTATCATAACTTGTTATTCACCTTATCATAACTTGTTATTCTCCTTATCATAACTTGTTATTCACCTTATTATTCACCAACCAACCATAATCTCATGATTTTATTGCTATTATTTTGGTGTCCAAAATTTAACGTAGGCAGGTTTAATGTATGAAATGGCAAAAACCGAGCCGAAATTAATTGTTTTGGTTACCCTTGGTGAATTCAGAACCCTGATGACCTTCGATTTTTTTATTCATCTTTCAGGCGTAGAAGAGAAAAATAGATGACGTGATTCAACCACTGAAAATCGTATGTTAGGTCATTGGGCTTTTTTTTTCTTGTTCTTCAGCTCATCCTGGATCGTATCTTGAAAGGTATAAGCGCGAAACTAATCGCCAAAGCATCGATGAACTTGCCAACGAAGGGGGCATTGCGATTTATGGCACCAACCTTGGACACATAAGATTCCCCCTCCAGCACATATTCTTAACGAAAAATCCCTCTTTCACTTTTTCTCAAAAGCATTCTTTTCAATATATTACCAAGCTGGTGAGAGGTCACATCCGCGGTGTTATGCCCACACTTGTGCATTGAAATAATCCAAGGCCACTGCCTAAAAAAAAAGGCCGCGGATATGGCTGTTAATGGCGGCAATACTATAATACCATTCTTTATTTAAATCATTTTATAGTTAGAACGAAAAGCTTTTTGAGAATGGTCCAGGGAGTTGTGCGATCACCATCGTCATGTAACTATATTTGGCTAGCCAACTGGGAGGATGACAACTACTGAGTGACGAGCAAACCCTGCTCGCAAGGGAAGATCGTCGTGGATCCAAGCGATACAGTGCATCCTGATGGCGTGCTGAAAATTATCGCCAATAGCCCTGTTCGGTTCGCATCTGCATTTTTTTATATGAAGATTCAATTTAGGGCTCTCATGATGATCATCATCAATTCTACAAGGCAAAAACTAAATTAATAATCTTCAAATTTCACTGTTCATTAGAGATAATCAATGCATCATGTATATATACTTTGTAATGCTGTTGCTATAGTAGTAAACATTTCTTTTATTTGTCACTTTCTTCCGTTTTTGTGTTCTCGCCTTCGTTTCTGTGCAGCGCTTCTGCTGGGTGTGGCGCACTGGGAATCATCTGAGGTTCGTTCGGAGAAACGCCCCGCAAGAAGTGGTTTGGATTGAGCGCTTCTGTTTCAGCTATTTCCTGCGGAATGTAAACTAGAGGCCTCGAGTTTATCATCTCTTCTGCGTCCATCACCGATGTGTGCAGAATCTCGCCCTTCATCCGCTTCCCGTCGCACAATGCTTCCAACGCCTCCTTGACTGATCTGACCAGCCGTTCCCAAATCCCACCCATGTGGGGAGCAGCCGGTGGATTGAATGTCCACTTCATGCGCGCATCGGTTAGCTCATCTGCGCAGTCACTGTGGATGTCGTTGACCCGTTCCGTCAGCTCCTTGCTTGCTCCTTTCAAGTTGGTCCCGTTGTCGGAGAAGAATTCCTGCGGTGGCCCTCTGCAATTCATGAAGCCCCGAATAGCCATCAAACATGACTCTGTCGTCAGGCTAGCGCTTACTTCCATGAGGACAGCACGTGTCATGAAGCAGGTGAATACGGCTATGTAACGTTTTTCGTTGTGGCGCGCCACAGAAATACTAACTGGGCCTAAATAATCAATGCCGACAAAGCTGAACGGTCGCCGATACGGTTGGAGTCTGCACTGGCAAAGCTGTCATCCTTGGCATCTGTGGTCGACTACGATGAACTTTGCACCACTGACATGCCTTCGATACCCTCTGCACCCCCGTACCGACCTTGGGAATGTAATACAGTTGCCGAATCTCATTCTTCACAGTCTCTCGGTACCCGTGTCCAAAGCGTTCGTGATAGCTCTGCACGATCATCTTCGTTGCGCAGTGCCCCCTCGGTAGAATCACCGGGAAGCGCAAGTTGAATGGTAGGTATTCAGCTTTCTCTGTGCGTCCCTCTATTCAGATGACATCGTTCTCGTCGACTAGTGGTGTCAGCTTATACAATGGGCTGGACTTTTCCAGCGGTATCCACTCGCTCGTGAGGTGATCCCGATTTTTGATTAGGGTTTTCAGCTCGTCTCCAAACGCTTCGGCCTGAACCTCTTGCAACAGACGGCGTTCAGCTTGCTGAAACTCCTCCTGCTTCAATGGTGTACGCACTGACGACATATTTATCGGCTTCAACAGCTTTGCCTGTTTCTTCGTAGCCTTTAACGTCTCTAACGGGAGACCTTTCATCCGTCTTCGGCAGTTCGACACGAATCTGTAAACGCAAGCCACCGTTCTCACTAAAACATTCCATTTAGGGAACCGATGTACGTCCACCAAACTGTCCAGCACGATCACGTTGTGGAACAGAAACTGCGCTCGGAGTTCTTTCTTCGTATTGGCCGGTGAGACTTGCTGCGGCCATTCCGCTTCATCTTGATACAGGAAACTGGGACCTTTGAACCAGCTACTGTTTGACTCCAGCTCCACTTCACGCCTCCACTTCGTAAGTCTGTCTGCCTCGTTTAGTTTTGTCGGTGTCCAACGCCAGTCTGCCAGCTTTGAGAGGCTGAGGATCTCTCCAATTCGAAAGCCGACAAACTGCTTGTACCTCCGCTGATCCGTTCTAATCCAGGATAACACTGTCTGTGAATCGGTCCAAAGGAACGTTTGCTGAATTTTAAAAGCTGTGGTTTTTCTCTACGGTATCCGCCAGCCTTGCGCCCAACACTGCCGCTTGAAGCTCTAGCCTAGGGATGCTCAATTGTTTCAGAGGGGCAACCTTACTCCGACTCATCACCAGTGCACATACGATTTCTCCGTCGCCGATGGCGCGAAAATACGCCACGCAGCCGTAGGCCTTCTCACCAGCGTCAGTAAAGATGTGAAGCTGCAGATTTCGCACTTGATGGGATTGTGATTTCCCAGAGTAACATCGCGGAATTCTGATTTCTGCAATCGACGGAAGCAAGTTAACCCATTGCATCCACGTCGAAAAGCATTCGTCGTCAATTTTTTCGTCCCATCCACAACCCGTTCTCCACAGGTCTTGAATCAGCATCTTGCCCAGCACTGTGAATGGAGACAGAAGTCCCAGAGGATCGAACATCGACATGACGCAACTGCGGACCATTCTTTTCGTCGGATACACCATTCCCGCTTGGGAAGAGCGGTATTCGTCTCGTGGAGTCGTAGAGAAAGAAAACACATCTTCGATCGGATCCCAGATAATGCCGAGGACGCGCTCAGTTCCGGTATCCGGTCTTTATGGAAATAAACTGCGTCTTCACTGCTGTGCTCGCCCATTTGCTGCAGAAACTCCAATTTTGCATAACGAAGCCTCCTCGAGAGTGGACCAACTTAACGTCTTTCGCCAGTCGTACAGCCTCTTCCGTTGTATCAACGCTGGGGTATTCTGTGGCAAACTGCTCAGCGTTCAGATTTTTAATGTATTGTGCTGAACACGGGGAACATGTTGCTCCAAAGGTCCCAACATCCATCACGTATACTTGTGGAGCTTCACTTCGGCTAAAACGGAATACAAAACGCTGCGCTTGTTTGTCCCTCGCTCTAATCAAGTACTGATGGAACATTTCCTTCAGATCACCTCCAAATCCAACGGGCCTTTCACGAAAGCGCTGAAGTACTGCTATAAGGGATGTCAAAAGATCTGGTCCTGGAAGCAGTATGCTGTTCAGAGAGACTCCTTTTACTGTCGCTGCTGCATCCCACACCAGGCGTACTTTACCCTTTTTGTGGTTCACAACCACGTTCAATGGAAGATACCACACTCTTGATGGATCTGTACCAGCGAGTTCTTCATCCGTCAACTTATTCCCGTAGCCTTTGGTCTGGTACTCTACGATCTGACGGTTCACGTTGATCCGCAAGTCATCGTTTTTTGCCAGTTTCCACTCGAGGGCCTCCATCCGTTTTATAGCCATGGGATAGCTATCAGGGAACACCACCTCATCTTCACGAAATAATAGCCCCGTTTCAAAACGGTCACCAACCCGAACTGTGGCTTCTTTTAATATTTCACGCGCTCGGTGATCTTCGCGCAACTCCTGGTTGGTTGATGTACACACAGCATGGAAGTTCACGAGTGCACTTGTAAACTGACGCCGTTTCTCCGGCCCGTAGACAGTCCAGCCTAGCTTCAATCGAACTCCGACTGGCTCACCGGGTTGACCGACCCTGGACTCGAGCGGAGCAAACACGTACATGTTGTCCAAACCTATGATCATCTTCGGCTCTTCTTTGCCGTAATCTTCGACCGGCAGACCCTGTAGGTGAGTATAGCGCTCTTCAATCTTCAAATGTGCTCCCTCACTGTGCGTGCGTCTCGCAGCCGAAACTTCTCGGTGGAACCTCTAGCAGACACCATGACGTACAATTTTCTGGAACTATTCTCGAAACGCTTCATCTTTTCTGTCCACGTGACAACTAGCGACTCGGCGATTCCGTTTACCTTTAGCTTATTCACGACGGAATCCTCTACAAGAAAGCTAGAATGTCCAGCCTTCGGTTTCCAAAGTGCAGCGTAACTGGCAGCATTCTGAAGACTACGGAGCGATTCATACGGCTGTGAGCATTGCACTGGACCTCCATGATCTGAACTGATTCTTCAGTACGGTGTAAAAGCGGATGGTGACTTCCTCTGCAGCCTGTCACGTTACAGTGGATCTTGAAGTAGCAGCGACTCTTTCCGTGGTTGTTGAGACATAGCTCACACAACTTACACTTATCTAGCACTTTCTGGCGTTCGACGACGTTGAGCTTTCGAAAATCATCACAGA
>JASCZW010004756.1:42500-44927 GCA_034211315.2 Aedes japonicus
AATATACTCGTTGCAGTGCAAAACCGAACAAAACCAATCACACCAATCGATGCCGCTTGCATTCTATTGTGTCGTATCTGGAGCGTTGTATAGCACATACAGCGGACTAGCCACACTATGCTACTGTATAGAATTAGAGCAGCATCGATTGGTTCGAGTGGCTGGTTTTCAACTGCAACGAGTATATTCGAAAATTACACAAAGTCTCCATTTACAATTTTCAACGAATATGTACTTATTTAAGCATCTTGAATCCATATCGATAATCAAAATTGAAGCTCAGGATTGAAGCTTTGTTAACGCCAAATTAAAGTTATAAAATTTCCAAATAAGTGTTCAAAATTTCATTATGTTAACTTCCCTTTTCACCCTTCTTACATCAATAGAAGGGTATTAAGATCGCTTGAAAACTCGACTTTTTATCCGAGGCCCACAGGGCCGAGTGTCATATACCATTCGACTCAGCTCGACGAACTGAGCACATGTCTGTGTGTATGTATGTGTGTGTGTGTGTATGTATGTGTGTGTGTGTGAGTGTGTGTATGTGTGTGTGCGTTACAAATAATGTCACATCGGTTTCTCAGCCATCTGTGAACCGATTTCAGTTCTGTTGACGGCAAATGGAAGCTACAACATTCCCATAGAACGCTATTGATTTTTTTTTCATTCGGACATTTCGTTACGAAGATATGAACGAAACAGTACTTGAAGGCCTATTATAATAGTAATCAAACAGTTTAGTCTCCGATTACATACTGAGCTATTTGTGTACCGATTTTGGTTTTGTTGGTGCCAAATCAAAGCTATGATATCTCCAAATAACTGGTCAAAATTTCATTATGATTGAATAATCCTTCATGGAGATATGACCAAAACAATACCTGAGAGCACATTATTGTGAGATGACAATATACTCGTTACAGTGCAAAACCGAACAAGACCAATCACACCAATCGATGCCGCTTGCATTCTATTGTGTCGCATCTGGAGCGTTGTATAGCACATACAGCGGACTAGCCACCCTATGCGACTGTATAGAATTAGAGCAGCATCGATTGGCTCGAGTGGTCTGGTTTTGAACTGCAACGAGTATATTCGAAAATTACACAAAGTCTCCATTTACTATTTTCAACGAATATATACTTATTAAGCATCTTGAATCCATATCGATGATCAAAATTGACGCTTAGGATTGTCTAATAATTCATGCTATGGACTGATCATATGAAATTTCTAATAATTATTTAATTTCTCCTTTTATATAACTTACAAACACAGGTCATTAAAGACTATTAATGGAAATATTTTAATTTTTGTTTAATCCTGAGCAATACGTTCAGGATTGACAAAAAGTTCATTATATCAACTGAATGTATGGCATATTGAATATTTCTGAATTTTCTTGGAATTTCTGATGAAAATATGTATCCAGTACAATATTGCCCACATTTGAGTTTGTAATTCTGGTGAAATGTAAGAAGGGTTCAGTCTCACCATCGGTGGATTAATGCGGGTTTTTATGTTGTTTTGAGAAGGAAATAATTTCTCATCACCATGAGGCTCTAGAAGTAGACAGCATTTATTGCTAGAACAAGTTATAGAAGAGAAAGTATTGATAGTTCCGTTAGCTCACGTCAGGCTGTGAAAATTGAATAGAAGTAGTTTGAAATTGAGCGGAGGCATTGTGAGGTAGTATTCCGAAACAGGAAACACAAACTTTTGCCCAGCATCCCCCCCCCCCAGAATTACGATTACCATGATGCATTACGTTGATTGTTGATTGATTACCCCCGTTACCTTTTGATTGGCACCCCGCGTTGTTGTTACACGGTTGCTGCGTTACGGTGATTACCTTGACCCTGTTTTGATTGTACGGTGATTGCATTGGGGGGGGGGAGAGAGAGAGAGAGAGAGAGAGAGAGAGAGAGAGAGAGAGAGAGAGAGAGAGAGAGAGAGAGAGAGAGAGAGAGAGAGAGAGAGAGAGAGAGAGAGAGAGAGAGAGAGAGAGAGAGAGAGAGAGAGAGAGAGAGAGAGAGAGAGAGAGAGAGAGAGAGAGAGAGAGAGAGAGAGAGAGAGAGAGAGAGAGAGAGAGAGAGAGAGAGAGAGAGAGAGAGAGAGAGAGAGAGAGAGAGAGAGAGAGAGAGAGGGGAGAGAGAGAGAGAGAGGGGAGAGAGAGAGAGAGAGAGAGAGAGAGAGAGAGAGAGAGAGAGAGAGAGAGAGAGAGAGAGAGAGAGAGAGAGAGAGAGAGAGAGAGAGAGAGAGAGAGAGAGAGAGAGAGAGAGAGAGAGAGAGAGAGAGAGAGAGAGAGAGAGAGAGAGAGAGAGAGAGAGAGAGAGAGAGAGAGAGAGAGAGAGAGAGAGAGAGAGAGAGAGAGAGAGAGAGAGAGAGAGAGAGAGAGAGAGAGAGAGAGAGAGAGAGAGAGAGAGA
>JASCZW010004757.1:0-74360 GCA_034211315.2 Aedes japonicus
CCTGGCAGCGGCCACTCACCATGCCGCAGCCGTCAACAAGTGATTCCGGATTAAAACTCGACAGAACTTACATCATTTGTCACCGAAGTTCAGCTAAGTCATTCATAAGCTATGCGTTAATGACCCTCTTCTAAATTTACTTTAATGCTTGTGTTCACGAGCTGCGTTCGCGATCAGGATAAGCTTTTTATTGGCAACGCGAGAAAAGCGGTTAGAGGATTTGCAAACATCGCTCTTCAGGTGCCTACCTTTGGTTACCCACAAATCGACACCAATTAATAGCTGTGCTGACAGGAATAAGCGAACCTGACGAAAAGCTTTATTTGCAAATGCTTTTATGACTCTTTGCTCAGCTGATCCAGAGCCTTCCTTTATTTCTCGCCAGATGCGTTGCTTGAACGAAATCTACTTCAACTGTTCCACGAGAGTATAGATAACATTACACAACGGTATTGAATTCTGCTACGACCTTTAAAGTTACCTTGACATTAAATTTTACATCATTTACTGCGTTTGCTTTATGTGCATTATTGATGGCAAAATTATAGTTGTATATTTTTATCTGTGTAGTTTGTTATATAAATGATCAATCTTTATTTATTTTTTCAATTCATCATCTACAAAACATTATTTGATAAGGCTTCCGATTTTCCAAATGCGAACTGCCGAGCTTTAGGTTTCACACCTTCCATCAAGTTTTGCGCCACTGTTATATCCACCTTATTTGATGCTGAACGCCAATTTGCCTTGAACTGTTTTTCACCTCCAAATGTTTTTTGAGTTCTCTTGAGGTATTCCTGAACCATTTTTCCGTAGTGGCAAGAAGCGAGATCTGGCCAAAACAACACAGAAGAACTATGTTTCTTCCTCCGGCCTGACTGGTAATCGAGGAGAACGTTGAAATTGACTTCCCCGATGGCTTCGATAACAGTTCGGTAGACACTTATCTACATTGTCGAGTAGCTCCACGTAGACGGTGGAGCCCTCGCAAACTTTGGACATTGCTTGTCGGGCTTACTGCTGAACACAGGTGGTCGTAGGAGATCGAGAGTTGTTCACATCACCTGCCCACGACCTTCCGCACAGGTGTAGATGGGCACCTTGTGCAAGGTTTGAAGAGCTTCGACGGATAGTATTTCTTCTCCTCTACGACTTTTATAGCAATCGTTTGCCCGTTCGACTGAGAGTGATAAGTAGTGGTACGAGCATGAATTTTACTCAGCTGCTTACACATCTTTTTGAACTCGCTGTTACAGAACTGCGGTAAACAAACAATAAGTGACAGCAAGTCGACACCGTGCGCGTCGGATAGCTGTAAGAGCCATGATGATTGATAGCTTAACAACCCAAGAAAATCAATCATAGTGAACAAATATCAGCAGACAAAATTTGTCTTTCAGTCGAACTCTAACCGTGATGGCAAAAACAGTGAAGAAACTTCGTTCAGAAGAGTGCGGGTTCAAAGAAAGGCACCCCATTGCGTCGAAGGCGGACATCGTGCGGCACTTGGTGGACGCCGGATACGCCCGTTCCGGCATCTACAACATCTTGGCACTATTAGACAATAATCAGAGCATCGAACCTCAGGCCGACGACTCTGAGTGACAAGAGCCTCCAAAGGATGCTGAAGAGGAAGACCGAGGGGAAAGTGGCTACATCGCTGCGTGCGCTTGGCCGGAAGGTCGGTTCAACCGGCCAAACAGTGAAAAAGTACCTGGCGAACATGAAAATATGTGTCAGGAAGCGGAATTCGTGTTCACTGGTTTTGGAGCTACAGGCAATGACGCAGTGGCAGCGGGTGAATAAGATGGTTAACTCGATGGATGGACGACGAGACCTGTCTTACCTTGGATGACAACGACTGGCAGTGCACTTCGTATTTTACATCCCCCACAAAGGAAGTGAAGTTCATTTCACACACCAAGCTACCCAAGAAGGTGCTGCTGTGGCTGACAATCACCGAGAAGGGGATGTCAAAGCCACTCTTCTTTCGCTCCGGACTGGAAGTGAACGGGGAAATTTATAGTGCACCAAATGTCTGGTCGGAAGTTGCGTCATTCATCAAAACATAGACGCGGTGTTCTGGCCGGATTTGGCGTCGGCCCACTACTCGAAGTGATCGTTGGAGGAAATGGAGTGGCTGAGTATCGATGTGGTGCCCATGACGGCGAAAATTTCTGGGCCAACCTGAAGCGTAAGATCTACTCCAACAATTTTGTCGCGATAACTGAGGAGGAATTGATAAATAAAACGAAGAGAGAACTCAAAAATATGCCTAAACGCATGTTTTCGTCCGCCATGGCGAATGATCCGGTTAACTGCCGGAAGACCACTCGCAAGGGCGTAGCATTTTTTCGCAAGTAAGCCTAAATAATTACCTTCCATGGGAAATTTGTCAAAAGCAATTATCTGTCTGAGCTTTTTTTATCACCATCCCAAAAATGTCAATTTTTTTAATGCAAACGTTATATGAGGCTGAACCTGGCACCAATACCAACACACAGAATGTGCATGTTGCGCACCTACACAACGATGAAAAGTTGTATTCGAACCTATTGAATAACTTGCAAAAGAAATAAGCTCCCAAATCTCGTCAAAAGTTTTTTCCAGAAAGCCGAAATGCGAGTAAGCCGGAAATGAAACCCTTTTCATTTTTGTTCGGATCCCCAGCAAGACTTGGACAGAGTCTGGAGATTCCTAAGATTCAAATACGCTAAAAATCGTCGGAATTGGCTAAAACTCGCTCGCATACATGAGTGTTCGCCAAAATACTCGTTAGGTTTTACCAGAATCTTCGTCGATGTTATCGAAAATGTCTTGTAGTTTTTTAAGCTATACTTTTGCCTGACAATTGAGTTTTTGTTTCGACATTGTTTAAGGCCATTTTCTTGTTTTATAGCCGGTCGATAGCGACGCTACTGAAATCATCTCGAAGAAAGGGAAGTGTTTTTGAGCAGCCATTGTAGCAAGAAACCTCCCGAAAGAAATTTGCCCGGTCGAGAAGGCCGGATTGTTGTCAGCAAAGTGCTTAGAATAGAGGTTGAAGAATCAAGCGATTATCAAGAAAGAAGATAATCGCTTGATTCTTCGCCTCGGCGGGAATATTCCAGAAAAAAAATCCATAAATTTTGGAATGGCAAAAAAATTACCATCTTTACGGATCATGTCCGTTATTAAACACTAGAAAGCCAGGACGAATCACGACAAGATGTCTTCTAGATCACAGCGATATATCATGGAACTATCAAAAAACGGTGATTTCTATTCTAGATTTCCGTTAAAATAAGAATTTTTCATTGATCCAGCAAACAAGTATGTAAAAAGTTTAAATTTTTCGCAGGATCTCCCTATGGATTACACTTTAGTGGCTATCGAAACAAGGAAAGATTATTTTTTACAAGAAGTGCTTTCATACATTAGAAAGGGTTGGCCAAAGAAAGTACTTCGGTATCTCAGAAATGTTTGCTCGCAGAATCAGGATTTAGAAGAAATATTATTTCAAGACAGAGTAGTGATTCCAGCAATACTACAAAAGAAAATTTTGAAGCTTCTTCACGTCAATCATAATGGTATTATCAAGATGAAACAACTTGCCAGAAAAAGTATTTATTGGTTTGGCATAAATAAGAATATTGAAGATTTTGTGGGAAGCTGTGAAACTTGTTTGAAAATTACTATAGTTTCTGGTGGCATAGAAACTAATAAATGGATTCCGACTACAAGACTTTTTTTACCTTAAAGGTCATACTTTACTCCTGATTGTGGATAGTTGGTCCAAATGGTTAGAAATAGAGATAATGGACTCAGGAATTGCGGAAAAAGTATTGAAGAAATTTTCGTCGTTTTTTGCTAGATTTGGGCTTTTAGATACAGTGGTAACGGATAATGGTTCACCTTTTAGTTCTGTTTCTTTAGGAAATTTTTTAGGAAATACAGGTACTAAAAAGTCTGCCTGATCAGTAATGGTGAATTTGAAATCAGAGTGTACAGTTTCATACCCCCTCATTTCATGTTGGTACTAGCTGTCACCTAGAAAGGGTTTACCGTAGCTCATAAAGCAGGAGTCCAAAATAACACTCAAATTGCACCACTTTAAATGGCTGTAACTTTACCCGTTGAGTATTTTCTATTGAAATTCTTTGGGTGGAATTAGTCTCAATGTGTATTTGTCTACATTGTGTATGTTTCACTAGCAGATGTGGTAATCGCTGTGCGAAGATTGGAGTCTGGAAGTACAGCAGCGGCGCAAAAGAAATCCTGCGTACGTTCCTGGAAAGTCCGGGATCTTCGCATCCTGCCATCAACAGGAAGCTGGGAATGGATACATTCTACGGTGTCTCGTGTTTTAAATCGGTACCACAAACGTTTGACCATCGATCGGAAAAAAGGGGCAAAACTGGATCTCCGTATAGTGTTAAGGATCACAAGCGCGTAGTTCAAGCTTTCAAGAGGAATCCCAACAGTTCAGTTTGAGATGTGGCGAAGAAACTGAATCTAACCAAAACTTTCGTGCAAGATGCGAAAAAACGTGAAGGACTACACACGTACAAAGTCCAAAAGGCGCCTAATCGCGATGAACGGCAGAATACGGTAGGTAAAACACGTGCACGGAAGCTCTACACCCAGATGTTGACGAAACCACATTGCCTCGTTATGGATGATGAGACGTATGTAAAAGCAGACTGTCCGGCAGCTTCCGGGGCTCTAGTTTTTCACTGCTCATCATAAATTCGATGTCCCTGAGGACGTTAGAAAGCAGAAGATGTCAAAGTTTGCCAAAAATATATGATTTGGCAAGCAATTTGCTCGTGTGGAAAGCGGAGTACCCCATTTGTGACAACTGGAACGGTCAATGGACAGATGTAACTAAAGGAATGCCTCCAAAAGCGGCTACTTCCTCTTCTGAGGTCATACGATTGTCCTACGATTTTCTGGCCGGATTTAGCTTCGTGCCATTACTCGAAAGAGGTTTTGGAGTGGTACAAGGCTATGAGGTCAGTTTCGTGCCGAACAAAAAAGCAGCACAAAGCCAGCATGATTGGTTTTAACTGATTGTGACTTATTTGAGCTACATTGAAGTTATCTTAACTGACTTACAACAAGTGTGCTACTAGGGAAGCATCTCAACTCCCCGAACGCACCGTAACTGCGGCCAATTGAGAAGTACTGGGCCATCATGAAGGAGGCACCTCGGAAGCATCCTAAGGAAGTGAAATCGGAGGAAGATATGAAGAAAATGGATTGCCACGCAAAAAGTTCAAATGTTGTACAGGACCTTATGAGTAGTGTAAAGAAGAAGGTTCGTGCATTTGGATATGAAATTGAAATTGCTTGAAACAAACATGGGAAAATATTTATATATTTTGTTTCACCCTGAAAAGTTCGAAGATGATTGGTTGAACGGGTGAATTTACCGAACATTTGTGTGTGTCGCAATTTGACTGGTAGTACCCACCGATCGAAGTTGAAATTAAAAAAAGTGCTACAGCTCAAACTCGGCGGTCGGTGGATGGCGATCTCCACTTATGAGCTTACATTCAGACCCCGCACATTTCACAAGTGCTGTTACGTCTTAGTTTAGGCGCCATTTTAAAAATAATCCTCACTGCTTCAAATATTTCACCCAGCACCAGCGACACTGCACTTGCAAAACCACCGCACACGTCGAAGAAAACGATCGAACCATGCGGTATTACCCAAGGGCGTACACTACAGAAGCGTGTGGTCACAGCCCGGGGGTCATTCATACTACCATTTCTTTAGGTCCGTTGGGGGCAAACCGTATATTAGTACCGACCAGCACGATTAATGGTTGGTCGCTCCACTGCCACTAACCTGCTAGTGCCTTACTTCCTACATTACCGACAGTATGGGCGAAACGCGCCCAAACGGATGTCATTTACATCGACTTGTGTCCAGCCTTCGATAAATTGAACCACCGCATAGCGCATTGCCAAACTGGACAGGGTTGGGATCAACGGTCGCTCCGCTGCAATGGTTTCAATCGTACCTCGCTGACCGTCATCTGGCTGTAGCCATAGGAGATTGTCAGTCTCACATGTTCAAAGCCACGTCTAGTATACCGCAGGGTAGTCACTTCGGGACCGTTGATTTTTTTGATCTGCTGCAACGACGTAATTTTGGCTTTCGAAGGACCACGACTATCATACGAAGATGACCTGAAATCCTATCTTCGAGTGCACTCACTGATGACTGTCGCTTTCTTCAACGTCAGCCGTATGATTTTGCCGACTCGTGCAATTTGAATCGCATGTCAACCCGGCCAAATGCACGGTTATCTCGTTAAATGCACAAGAAATAGACTATTTTATTCAAGCATGTCTTGTTGGGCACCGAAATTGAGCGCGCCAGGTCAAGTCAAGTACCTAGAGTAATTCTGGACACCCAACCCTTCAGGCAGCATATGTATCCTTGAGCAGATCCATACGCTGTCGGCAAAGCTTCCTGCGTTCTGGGGTTCATCTTCCGGATTGCTAAAGACTTCACGGACATCTACTGCCTCAAATCGTCGTAATGCTCCTTGTGTCGTTCTATATTAGAGTATTTCTTGGTTGTATGGACTCTCATCACAACAACGGTGTTGTTAGAGTAGAGGCTGTTCAACGACGGCTTCTGAGATTTGCGCTACCTAAACTACCGTGGACGGATCCCTATCGTTGGCCAATTACCCTGGAATCCCTGATTACCCTGAATCCCTGTTAGCCCATAGAGATAAAGCCAGGGCTTTGTTAATAGCAGACATCTGGCAAGACCGCATCGACTGTCCTGATCTTCTGGAGCAAATCAACATAAACGTGCAACCCCGAGCCCTGAGGAAAGTTCGATGCTGCGGTTACCTCCACAGCGAACCAATTACAGTATGTTTTGGCACAATTGGCGGTTTACAAAGACTCTTTAATAGAGTTTCCGCCTTGTTTGATTTTAGCGTGACTCGCCAGATGCTTCGTCGTAAGTTTAGTCGTTTTTATTTAAAGACGTGTCTAATTCGCATCGATAGTGTAATTTTTAGTTTGTTTTATGTCATGACCATTAATGTACCGTTCTAGTTAAGTTTTAAGTAACCTCATTGGGATTTGTACATAATCTGTTGATGAATAGAAATAAATAAATAAATAAATAAATAGGGGGACCACATAACTTTAACGCCTCAACAGCATATCATTTAGTATAAACTTGTATACTAAAGTATTCAATCTGAAAATGTATTTCCATTTTTGCCAGATTCTGTAAAACAATGCCATTTATCGAGAAAAAATTGAACCAGAAACAAAACGGAACCTGCTAGTCTAATTCGTTTCGCAAATTAAAGACTGTAGTTGTTGAAAATTTCATGAAGTAACGAGTTTTCTTATAATAAAACGAAGAGTTTTAAGATCTGTTAATCAAAAACTGGTCTGAACATCGGTTACAAACAGACTCGTCTTAAGTCTAGATCCTTGTAAGTTCAAGTGCTCGCACAAAGCAGCGAATGTAACGTTCCGAGCCGTGAATCTGTTACTAACCTGTAGCTGATCCGGTGGGTTGTTTGGTAGTTTGCTTGAACTGAGTCAGTGGTGTCTTGATCGGCGATGTTGAAGCATTATTCACATCTTTCTCTATTTTCGGAATTTGTAAACCACTCTTGCCTTCCATTGTTGCGATCTGGAAAAAAAAAACGAAAGCAAAAAAAAAATCCACGTGAAAATGATAATAGATTGAAAATAACAATTCAACACCAAAAAAGTCAATATCCCCTATTTCACAACTCTGCTCATTGCGGGCTGAACATTTTTCTCTCAATACCAACCAACGGAAGAGCATAGGAGAACGAATATTCTCTGTTTAGCTCTTTTCCCTCTCATATATGTAAGTCATGTCGTGCGACATTTCCCCGTTCGCGTCCGAGTATTGCATCATTAGTTAGTTGTTATGAAACATTTGTTTGAGTGCTCTTTAATTCTGACAGCAAACTGTCACCACCGGGAAGTGTCATCCAAAACAATTATTAACTCCTACGATACACTCTTCATTGGGGATGTTTCGAGATGCCGCGAAATTATTGATGATAATACTTGCCTTGTGCCAAATCGCGTGCGAGAACGGAATCACAAATAATTCGAAACACACAAGCACAACACATACACACTCACACTGCCAACACGAACCGGTTGGTTGAACTAACGACGACCTCTGTCAAGCGACTGCAGATTGCTTCTTGCCAATATGTATGCAAAAGGGAGCGAACACAGCAGGCAGAGCTAACCGCGATATAGTTATTGTGCGCTTCGCTAATCGTCGCCGTGCCGTCGTCGAATCTAGACGAAGTTTGCAAAGAGTTTTGGAATCGAGAAATTCGTTCTAGCCAGAGAGTGAGTGTGCGTGTGCGTGTGGTGGTGTTTTTTTTTTCGCGGACGTGCATCCATCGTGATTAACAATCTGGAATATTTCCGATCGCTCGTGAAGGTTCGTGAAGCAGCGGCACACGGTAGTCTGGCTAGTAGGTGGGTACCCAAGGATGTGTGCATTCGCATCGGAATAAATTCTTTGTTGTTTTTAAGTGGTTGCTAAAAATAATCGCCAAAAGAGTCGAGTATTTGAAAAATGTATTGAAGTGAGCACAACTGCCTCACGGAGTAGTGATATTGTGTAATTGGATTGTTTGGGAAAGAGGTTTCATAAAACGATTTAACCGCGCATAGAGTCATGCGAAATTGCCTCCAGTCACGCTCGACTGTCCCCGTAAAGTGGGATATCTACTAAAGGTATAGAAAAAACAGGGCTTGCGGAAGAAGAAAACAAACACGTATGACTTGAGGGAAGGCAAGTGGCTTATAGAAGATAACGTCAGCCGAGCGACGTGACAGAACAAACGTGGTGGGGCAGGACAGTGGGGGGAATATAGCAGATTTATGCTAAATAATTCACGAATTTCGACACAACTTGTTGATTCGAAATCAGGAACGAATACTGCTGGGTGGAATTCGGTGTTTTGGAAAGGGTGACGAGGCATTGCGACTTGGTTTTAAACTTTATGGTACAGGTTTCTGTTCATTGGATCGCGCAGATTTTCATGTGTGTAGAAAAATCTCATTCATCGCACAACCGGTTGATGGATTCATAAAAGATTTTATTTTCTTTACAGTAACGTTCTAACCATCACTTTTCCCGTGAAGTGTTATTCCCCTTTTTATGGGGTCAAAGTCGAGACTTTATGACATCATTTTCGTTTCTTTAGCAGAATGTTCATTGGAAAAACGAAACCGTAATAAGTCGTGCGGCATTTCAGTTATCTTTCCTTACAGGTGTCAACACCCAACAAAGTGATGAAAATCGGCGAAAATAATCCTAGCTTAACGTTTTAGATCTGAAAATTATTTATAAATCTATCAAAGCCTTACATTTTTCCACGCGACTCTTCGTGCTTCGATCTTATCTTCGTGAAATGAATGCAACTAATCCAGTATGATTCACCATTCGACACAATCATATCGATCCGCACTGATGTGGTGTCACACTTTGACAACGTCACCATCCTGTCCGTCTGTTTTGATAAGTTGCTGTCGTTTCGCACATACCTATATCAATGCAATACAGAAACCGGCTCATTCACAGAAACTTGGTGCTGCTCATAATTTCAGAAGCGCTTCATCCGGTGAGAAGGCCCAAGCCCAAGCCGGTCGATGATTACTCGAACACGACGGGCGCGTTGATTAGTGAATTAATATTTATGAAGCGAAAAGTCTCCACTTGCTGCACGCCTACATCTATGAATATTGGAATATATATATACACAAATGAAGGTTCTTATCCGGTCAAATATGTTGTTGGGTGGTGATACACAATTTCATTGATTATGGAAGGGCAAAGTCCTAGGCTCCAAACTCGACCCGTCTTCACCACTTCAAATGTAGCTCCGACCAAATTTGCTAAGAATAGATTCGCTATCACCCTCTTTCTCCGGGTGCATACTGATATTGAGGTAATGCGATTGTCATTAGAGCCTCGTTCGCCTTGCCTGAACAGTCCGCCGAAAACTCGACTTAAAAAAGTGAGTTAAACATCGTAGCGTCTAAAACTGCAATCGATAATAGCTTTCTGGCTACTTCTTAAACTGTATGGAATTGGTCAGTATCGTCATTATCGAAGATTTTCAGCTCTGTTTATCACCAATTACTTTCCTTAAACAGCTCGAATAATCATTTTTTAAGAGCGCCATCTACGACGTTTTACCACAGAGAACAGACATCCAGGCTCGAACATTGTTTCCCCAATTTACTGTGTAAACGTTTAAAAGCAAACCGTTGGAAAAACAACGCCGCCTAGTCTAGGTTTCGCCAAACTAAAATTGACAGGCTATCAAATCTCAAGGTGGACAAGTGGCGCCATCAACATACGATTCACCAAAACTAACGGAAACGAGCTGTAATTTTAAAATGGCAGTTACAAAAATTTACACACGGTGGGCACTCCAGCTTGGAAGTCTGTTCTCTGTGGTTTTACTTCACTTTTTGCGTTACCTGGAAAACTCCATGGAAATTATAATGAATTTTCTGATCAGTTAAATTACTTCCATCTCCAGTTCTGATTCTGGGCGATCTGAACTCCCACGGTACTGCTTGGGGCGAACAATACGATGACAATAGAACGAGTATTTTCTATGACGCATGCGACGATTTCAACTTGACTGGGGAAGCGACACGAATAGCAAAACCTTCTGCCAGGGAGAGTCGACTTGACATATCTTTTGTGCACTGATTCACTATCATTAGATTGTCTGTGGAAGATAATCAATGATCCCCATGGTAGTGATCACCTACCAATTATTATCTCAATAAAAAATGGTTGTCAAAAAACACACCAGTCAATCCATGTTCCATATGACCTCACGAGGAATATTGATTGGCAACATTTTGCATCGGCGGTAACCCTTGGTATTGATTCTACCGATCTTCTTCCACCATTAGAAGAGTATCGTTTCCTTTCCGAACTGATGTACAAAAGTGCATTAGAAGCTCAGAAACGACGTGTTCCAATTGCATCCCTCAAAAGAAAGGAGGGCTTTAAGATCATCGTAGACACGAAACATGTGAGCTTTTTGATAAGTACCTAAAGCTTGAAAAAAAAGCTTAAAAACTTACTCAAAGCAGAGAAACGCAATTATTGGCGTTCGTTTGTAGAGGGACTATCTAGAGAAACCTCGATGACAACGCTTTGGAGAAAGGCTCGTTACATGCGAAACCGCTCATCCTCCAATTAGAGTGAAGAATACTCCATGCAGTGGATATTCGACTTCGCTAAAAAGGTTTGTCCAGACTCGGTCCCAGCACAACCGAATTTATGGGATACCACCCAAAGTAACGGTTTTCTGGACGAACCATTCACTATGTTGGAATTTTCAATGGTACTTCTTTCATCGAACAGCTCTGCTCCGGTAAGCGATATGATCAAATTCAAACTTCTCAAAAATCTCCCCAATATCGCCAAAAGACGATTACTCTACCTGTATAATATTCTCATGAAATTGAACATAGTTCCACCCACATGGAGACAGGTTAAAGTAATAGCTATTCAAAAGCCTGGGAAACCAGCGCCTGATTACAATTCATACCGTCCGAACTCCATGCTAAAAACGACCCTATCAATACCTGACCGCTGGGTTGAATCAAACAATCTTCTTTAAAATACTCTCATCTGATTACAACCGGCCTTTGCACACAAACTACTGCCAGAAAAACAAATGACCTTCAATCTAAGCCAACTGACAACTTCCAGAATTAGCTACGTGGGCTTGCTCCAAGGCTCATGTTTAAGTCCCTTACTCTATAATGTTTATAATTTTATGTTAAAGATATTGATAACTGCTTGGAAAATAGATGCACGCTAGGACAACTTGCAGACGCTGCTGTGATCTCTTGAATACGTCCACGTGCGGGAATCTTGCAAAGACCATTGCAAAATTTCCTAAATAATTTTTCCATCTTGGCCAGAAATTTAAGGATCGAGTTTTCACCGCAAAAAACCGAATTGGTAGTGTTTATTAGAAAGCGGTTCCCAGCCCAACTGCGTCTCAAGCTGTTGGGAAGAGACATTACCCAATCTTTGACCTTCAAATACATTGGAGTCATGTTTGATTCAAAATGCACTTGGAGTACTCACATTGCGTATTTAAAACAGAAATGTCAACAAAGGATCAATTTTCTAAGATCAATTTCCGGAACATTGTGGGGTGCTCACCCGGAAGACCTAATTAAACTCTACAAAACAACTATTCTTTCTGTTCTCGAATATGGCTCTTTTAGCTTCCTCTCGGCAAGAAACAGCCACCCCATTAAATTAGTACGCGTTCTATATCGTTGTTTACGTATTGCCCTTGGTTATATGCATTCAACGCATAATATGAGCCTTGGGGTTCTGGCAGGAGTAAAACCCTTAAAGAGTCGCTTCTGAGAGCTCTCATCTAGAATACTGATCAAGTGTGGAATCAGTAACAACCTTGTGATTGAAAACTTCGAAGAAATGCTCGAATTGAATACCCAGATTCTTGCGAATCTATATTAACTATATGTCATCCGATCTTAGTCTTCCATGCTATAATTCTCCTAGCGTATGCTTCCCTTATCACAGTTCCTCCATTGATTATGATCTCTCCAGGAAACAGGCTTTTCAATGAGTTCCAGATCAACTTCGACCTCCAGATCAACTTCCTGAAATAAGCTACCAGCCTAGCTCCTTCCAAACGATAATGTACCCATTAACCCATTAAATCGAAAAATAACACATTGTTATTTACAATATTGAATATCGGATCTGCAAAGTGTTACATACGCCTGAGCCTAACAAATAAACGAACTGGTTTAAAAAACGTAATGATACACTGAAAAACTATTTCACTTAGCTACTACTGGATACACATGCAGATATTTTCCAATACTAAAATAAGTGACTTTTACATGAATATCACATAGAAAGAGAAATTCTACTTGGCCAATTTACATTTACATTTCACAGGACACATAAGATTCACTTGATTTTGCAAAGCATTTTCCACTGATTATGTGATTTTTTTTTTCAGTGTAAGGTTGTCTAGGAGAAGGTGCAATTCTCCTAGACTCTATAGTAGAAAAAAAATTGTTTTGATTTGCTGTGTTATTTGGACAGAATATTTAACGTATTATTCGTTGAGAGTTATGTTTTCTGGGATAACTCATTTAGCTTGAGAGCGAGCTTTGGAGCTTCATCCAGCTTGAGATCGAGCTTACTTCCTGAGCCAAAACAAATCTATACTTTCTTTCTGGGTTGCAAAGATTGACTCGATGATTGCAAAAGAAAAATACAAGAGAGAGCCCGATAGTGTAGACGTAGAACTACTAGAATGTCATTTTCGCATTATTCTTATATAGTTATCATAAGTAATATTCGAGTGTCTGTCCACCATAGAGGTGCGGATCAAACACCGTCTGACTGGCTGTTTCTCAGAAGCTTAACCTAAGATGACAGACCCAAACACGGGGATAGGAGACCTTAGGCGACCTATTGTCTACAAATCTTGGAAGTTGTGGCAGAAAATAACAGAGAAAGACTACGCACTTATTTTATGACAACGACTTTTAGCGCAATACAAAGGACAGGAACTGAAAGATAACATGTTTTAATGTTAGCTCATCAAGGTAAGTTGGCAGCACTTGCCAACGAGGGGCGACGCCTAAAGTTCGAAATCCTTGGAGTAAGG
Source organism: Aedes japonicus (assembly GCA_034211315.2). Taxonomy (NCBI): domain Eukaryota; kingdom Metazoa; phylum Arthropoda; class Insecta; order Diptera; family Culicidae; genus Aedes; species Aedes japonicus. Next base: position 13,730 of record JASCZW010004757.1, read on the forward strand.
TTGGTTAAACTTTGAAGAACACAAACTAACTTCGGGACAGATACTGTTATGTTCCGGTTTTCGAGGTGACAACGTTCCCCGGTACAATGGAGTTCATTTCCTGTTTAGCGCCCAGGCAAAGACTGGGCTTATCAAGTTTGAGGCAATTAATCCAAGAATTATCATAGCAAGATTCAGAACATAATCCAATGTTATGCACCGACCGATACTGCCGAGCTACAGGACATAGAGAACTTTTTAGTCAACTGAATGCCGTCGTGGATTAGGTTCCAAAGGGTGATATCAAGATCTGTACTGGCGATTTGAACGCGAAGTTCGGGAAGGGGACGTCAAGTTTTCGGAGGAATGAGCGATAACGGCAACAACATGGTGATCGAAGGCACACTCTTTTCATGGGTCTCTCGTGATGGAAATACAGAAATCAAATCGATCACATCTGCAACAGCCAAAAATGGTGACGGAGCCGTCTGGATGTCCGGAATAAACGCTGTGCCGACATGGCATTTGAAATCTTCTAATCGGTGAGACCCGTCTATTTGTTTTTTTAAATACCTATTTCAACTAAAGGCTCTATAAGTCTACAAGTTTCTGAAAGCTCAGATAACCATAATCAAACTGTGTCTGCCATCGCCATAAAAAACAGACATTCCTCACCGTCGAATCAATATTTTATCTCCACTCATAACCACTGCAGTCGAGTTAGTTTTTCCGTTTCAAGACACTCTAATCTCCATCTACATCTACCAAACCAGATCAACTCAGGAAACAACTAGATCCCAGCTAAACACATTCCACCACAAAATTTCATCCCCAGTTCTCCTAACGGGTGACTTAAATTGACATTCTACCTTTTAGGGGAGTATGACCAGAAATTTCAGAGGTATGTTGTCTTACTCTCTTAAACTATGGTAGTCAAATCAGAATTGATCATTCTTCCGGCAATTTCTTTGCTCTTGATCCTTCTATTTGTTCATACCCCAACATTCTAGCTATCTTGGACTGATTGCTGCGGATCGTCATCACTTTGAACCGAGCCTCCTCAATAACATCCTCCCTTCCTAGATGGCCGATTGTACCACCTATCTTAACGAAATGTTCGGTAATTTCACAAGCAATAGCCCTTCCTGTCCTGATGACTTTATTAGGCTCCGGCGTGAAAAAAATCGTGCTCTCCAAAGAATGGCAATAGGTGATACAAAAGAGTCTTTTATTCATGCAGAGTTCAAAACCACTAGTAACGCAGCGAAGGTCAATTCCTTTCCTCTATAACGCAAAAATTCCTTGACCAGACCGGGAATCGAACCCAGTCACCTCCAGCATGGTATTGCTTTGTAACTGCGCTTTTACCGACTGAGCTAAGGGAGGACCATTTGCTTAATGCTATGGAACTGCTTATTGGTTGCCTGAGGAGATTTTTTTTTTTTTTTTTTATTTCTTTATTATTGTGGCTTTCAGCCTCCTGGGCTGGTTCGCCACTATGCCTGAGGAGATTCTTCAGAAGCGCCTGTTGGTTTTCCTGCGGTCTAACGGAGGTGAGACGTTATTTTGGCCGGATTTGTCATCCTAGTGGTAGAAAATAGTGGGTAAACGTATCGAAAAAAGTTGGCCTCATTATTGCCCAAAACCTTGTGAGTTGTGTCAAAGAAAAAGTGCGGGCACTTGGTCGTGCAGAGAAGGTACAATAAACCAATAGAGTAGAAACCTAACTATAATGTTGTACATTTACCTAATTATGTTATTTGTTGTTGCATGAAGCACGTAATCAATTATAATCTGTGAATTGGAAATATCCTTCTTATCAATGTGTAACCCTAGGAGTGGACTGCAATTTCTTCTAGAACCAAAGATGTGAAGAGAAAGTATTGATAGCCCTAATAAACATGTACCATTCAGGAACGATATTATAGATGGTGTGAGTAAGTGGTATGTTTTCAAGGCGGCATACGATTCAAACTTTCAAACAAAATCCTTTTACAAATGAATTTTTGGCGACCATTTTTGTGTCTCATTTTTTTTTGAGTACAGTCTTTAAGCTGCTCTAATATGCGTCCTGGTGAATTAATATAAGTGTCAACCCATAGAGTTTGAGTGAGCGTTGAAACCACCCATTAAAAGAACCGGCGACGAAAGTTCGACAGATGGGATTCAAGGGGGAAAATACAGTTAGAACGAGAAAAAAAAACTCATTTTTGAAAATAAAATTTCAAGAGGAAGTTTTTACTCAAATCAATCACCACTTTTTTACAATTATAAGTGTATCCATGTAGTATACAAACATATTTTTTTCAATTTTTTTTAACAAAATGGCGGCCGTTAGAGTGTGTTGACAAAGTCGTTGTATTTTTCTTGTGCCGGCTCTCCTGGTCGCAGTTTTGATCTGAAACCTGCTAATCCAAAAACATTACATTAATTACATTTACAGTTTGTAGATGAATTGGAAAAAAGTAAAAAAAAATATTTGCACTTTTGGGGTAACTTTTTTTAAAAAATCCACATTTTTTCCATTTTCTCACATTTTTCCATATTTAATAATAAAAAATAACAATTCATATAGAAAAGAATACTACAATAAAGAAATCCTATAAGTTTCAGCTTAATCGAATAATTAGTTTTGGAGTTATCACCGGCATAAACTCCGAAAATGCTGTTTGAGAAAAACGCGTTGAAAGTTTGAAGCGTCCCTTTATACCTGCTACGTGAGAAAAAGCCGAAAAGGCGCGAAAAACACTTGGAGTTCGAATTTCGAAAAAAGGGTTTCTGGCGCGTTTTCCAGGGGTGATTTACAAACTTTTTATGCAAAAAAAAATTGAATTTTTTAGTCATACTAACTGTATATCCCCCCTTAAGTGTTTAGTTGGACTGGTTCTTACTGACAGCTACATAAGAGCCAGCGCCAACTTCGACTTGTTTCAATGCTTTCTGGTATGTTATGTATTTTGTGAATGGAAGCCGAACAATCGTTTTCAGCAAAACATAGCCATTGTTAACGTTTCTCAGTTAGGCCCTTATGAAAAATCTTTGTCGAAATATGGCCCATCAAAACAAATCGATCGATGCCAAGGCCCGACATGCTTTTAAACACTTGCTTCGTATCATATAATAGTGTGACGATGCGCGCACTTGAAAGTGTTGAATGTTAGAAAGAACACGTTGATGCATTGATCCTAACCATACTAGTGTGTTCATCACATTGATACTGAATTCCATGTGAGCTATAGCGAAATTCTTAATTATTGCCCCTCTGGGCGCCACCCATCCATTCAGGTACCGTAGGTCTACCATCTATCGCTGCCGGAGGACGCCAAGGGTCCTACCCCGAAATAGACGCCATCGTTGTTATCGGTTACACTATTTCGGTTTTGATCACTGGTACGCGCTCTTTTCTTCTTTCAAAAACAAGAACAACCGTTAATAATGAACGGCTGCACAAGATAAACACTGATGAAGCCCCCTCCCCCTCGTAAAATTTTCTCAATTCATTTTTTTTAAAATTTGGTATGGAGCGTACAACTTATATTACGTGATATAGACTATCTTGTTACCAGCATCTATACATCTAGTATTCACTGGAAATAATGTGCAAGGCATTTGATATCAAGATACTCTATATTACGTAATAAATGTTGTAGTGTGAACGAAGTATAACGCTCTAATTTTTCAAAATTTTGAAACTACACCCGTTATACAAAAGAGAAACTTACTTCTACGTTTGAAAAAAATAAGTAATCGAATCCCTTTATCCTATGAAACAAAAATAGTGGTGGGTTATATTAGGGATATAACCGCAAGGTTCACGTTGGCCCCGTTGGTTTATAGTAATAATGGTATCGTCTAATTTTTACGTATTTACACATATGGTTGGTTTAAATGTTAATAAGTACATAGGTTTAAATGTCAATGCAAAATTATAGAACTAAATTTTGCATTGACCCGTCCCTTCTTATAAATTTTGCTCCATACTGCACTGTCATGATCCTCATCTTACTGGGCCATGCTATTCAACGCTAATATATTCCACGCAAAACAAACCGAAGTGATTTCATAAGGGAATGAAACTTAATGAAATAAAAAGAGAAGACAATTTGAACCATTTGTTACTTGTTTTTGAGGACCCGAATAGGGAAAAACATATTTTAAACCTGTTCATACGGAGATTTGTATGAGAGCAAAAGTAGGTCCTTTTTTGGTAAATAATTGAACTACTTTTCCTTATAGCAGTTAATTGTTATTTCTATGCAAACAATTTGTTAGTTTTTCTGATCAAATGATGCATGAATGAAGTCATTGTGTTCAGTTGAACGAGAGTTATTAGCGTTCAAAAACCTTTCATTTTAGCGTAACGCTCTCATTTTTCAAAATTTTGAAATGACACCCAGTATAGAAAAGAGAAACGTAGTCCTACGTTAGAAAGACGAAAAAGCACACTATATCTGTTTGGCGGTGGTAATAAGCCTTTTTTTTAATGACGAATTGAACTGCAGAACTTTAAATAAATCCAACCTCACACATATGAGAAAGTACCAACAAACGAACACCGTGACCACACTGTCATCGTAGTCGCGTGATGGAAAGCGGCAAACCCGCTATTTTCCTAGGAAATTGCAGGTTGTCATTCGGCACGTACAGCGCAACGCCAGTCCGATGCACATTGCAGACTACTGCCCCACCGATATGTCCGTTTCGTATATGTATGTTTGTAAATAAAGTCAGATAGTTTTCTCAACTCCAGCCAAAGCCGCATCGCTTTCGTTGTTGTGGTCGGCGGCGGCGGTTGCGGTTTAACGGGAAGTGAAATGATGCACGTTTCATGCGTCCAGTAATAATACCTTACCCATTGTCAGTAGACGAAGTATATAGGATTACCAGCGCCACCAGCTGCATATTTGCGTGTGACAATTAGTCAGATTCTGGTCCGGAGTTGAATATAGTGTAACACACTCTGGTGACATGCAATCGTTGTTTAGTCTTTTAATTGAGATTAAGATAAGGTAAAGAGAGAGAAACGCTGTTCCGTGTGCTGTTCCGATAAGATTCTGGACTATGGCACTTTGGCGTTTCTAATGTGACGTGGATGCGTGTTTTAAGCTGTAGAGTAATGAGCTTTGCTTCTGATTAGATTACATGTCCAAAACAGTGGAATATCTGGAAAATCAGGTAAGATTACTGCGAAGTTCAATCACTCACAGTACCCAACAAATAATCCAATAAGAAACAGTAAACATTGCCCCGCTCTCCTGACAAATTTCCATCAGTGCATGAGCTCAAATCCGGAGCCATTTCCGATTAGGGTGAACAAGCAGAATGTCTCTTGTGTTTTTAATTCTTCTGTCTCTTGTGTTTTTAACATTCTGCTGAATGATGATTGTTATATTGCAAGTAAAATTTTAAATCGTAATTTACAAAAACACGCTTATTCAAATTACACGTAAATTCAAATATAATCTAGCATACAGGCAGAGAACAAAACTTAATTTTAATTTATATATAATACTGATGGAAATTCGTTCGTTTTTCATTGTAATTGGCTCATTTTTAATAATCGCCTTTCAATGCTAGTATGTTTGATTACGCCATTTTAAACGTAAGCCTCACAAGAACGGAAAATAAAAGAATCGCCCTATACTATTCGCCTATTTTTAACGTTTCCATAGATTTCGCCTACCACTTTTTGTCGTTGTTTTGATTCTTTTGTCAGTATCGTATTTTACTTTACGCCAAGTTTATGTTTTGATTTAAATTTCCCCAATCATTTCGTCAACAATCAATATGGCGTAAATCGCACAGTTCATGCAGAATCCAAACTACCCTATATCAAGTGTGATAGTACTCAAAACTAAGTACTCTGATAGGACTACTGTTTTGGATATAGTTTTGTTCTCACCAGTAGGTAGTTTTAACTCAATCTTGAAATTAAATTGAAAAATAAAATTTTACGCAGAACAACAGTAGTAAGATTTCAGTATGAGGCGCCTTTCACGAAACTATTAGGCGGTAGCAAATTTGTTTATTTTTGCTTACCGGGTCTAGTGTCCGGTTTAAAACATAACGCGTCCGAGGTATAGTCACTAGATTCATAGTCTGGCGGATACAATGACTATAGTCACTAGATTCATAGTCTGGCGGATACAACGACGGGAGCCAATTTGAACTGTCAGTTGGCGGAGCCAATCGAGCATATCTCGAGTAATTTATGTTAAGGGCCTAAAAGCCATTTGTAAACAATAACTTTAATTGTTGATTTCTCACGAATTACGCGAATCCCTGCTACTCCATATGGTAGAACTGACATTCTTCTACCAAATGCTGCTTTCATTTCACAAGAGTGATTTGAGATTCAAGAGAAATCGATATTGAAAGTCATTGTTTACAAATGGCTTTTAGGCGCTTAACATGAATTACTCGAGATATGCTCGATTGGCTCGCCAAGTGACAGTTCAAATTGGCTCCCGTCATTGTATCCGCCAGACTATGAATCTAGTGACTATAACAATGACGGGAGCCAATTTGAACTGTCACTTGGCGGAGCCAATCGAGCATATCTCGAGTAATTCATGTTAAGCGCCTAAAAGCCATTTGTAAACAATGACTTTCAATATCGATTTCTCTTGAATCTCAAATCACTCTCGTGAAATGAAAGCAGCATTTGGTAGAAGAATGTCAGTTCTACCATATGGAGTAGCAGGGATTCGCGTAATTCGTGAGAAATCAACAATTAAAGTTATTGTTTACAAATGGCTTTTAGGCCCTTAACATAAATTACTCGAGATATGCTCGATTGGCTCCGCCAACTGACAGTTCAAATTGGCTCCCGTCGTTGTATCCGCCAGACTATGAATCTAGTGACTATAGTCCGAGGTGCCCATAAGTGATATAGAGCGATAAAATAAAATTCTGGACTTGGGATGCTACGAAAAATTACCCGGTAAGTGTAATTATTTGATCAATTGTTTATGTAGAAGAAGATGTTTGCTCATTGCCATGAGGCACCAAGAGTGGACAGTAATGTTTGCTAGAATGAAAAATATAAAGAGAAAGTGTTGAAAGTTCCGTCAGTGTATGGTAGATTGGAAATAGAATAGAAGTAATGAAAATTGAGCGAAAGGGCATGGGTAAAGTAGTACTCGAACAAAGGACGTTACCTTTGCCTAACATCCCACTGCGGGGTAGGTCGAGGCATGGCCGAATCCGCCACCATAACAGGCAAAAAAATGCGCGCCTGATCATGCTCATGTATCACTGATAGCATTGTGATAGTTTCTAGCGGTAGTTTGTATGCACTCTGTTTTGATACGCACATGGGAGAGGAACTCTCTCCTTTTTTGGGTTTGTTTGGATTCGCAACGTCTAAGATCACTCAGGTTTTTTCTCGTCATCTTTTTCAAAAAAAATCAAGTCGTTATGGAGAGATTAAGAACTATTAGAGTAAACTCAGTATTTTATCAGGATGACGTTTCTCTGGAGGATGTCACAGCAAAGTTCATGGAGATAATCACGGAACTTCGATCTGATGTGTCACTTCCTGAAAAGAAAGTCCAGAAGTTTCTTTCGGGACTTTCCACGATCATTCTTTCTTGACAAACAAAGAGTTCTTGTTTCAACATGAAATCTCAGTAGATTTGACCAAATTGCCAATGGAGCGGTTCAGTGTACCCGAGAATGTACCAATAAATCATGTACATTTTGTTTTATTTGAATTTATAGTTTTTTTTTATTGAATTTAGTGAAATAAAGTTCACTCACAGAGAACAGACATCCAGACTCGAACATTTTTCTTCCAATTTACTGTGTAAATTTTTAAAGCAAACCGTTGGAAAAACAACGCCGCCTAGTCTAGGTTTCACCAAACTAAAGTTGACAGACTTCCAAATCTTGAGGCAGGCAAGTGGTGCCATCAATATACGATTCACCAAAACTACCAAAAACGTGCTGTAATTTTAAAATGTCAGTTACAGAAATTTACACACGGAGGACACTTAAGCTTGGATATCTGTTCTCTGTGGTTCACTAAAGCACATTTTTGAATAATATTTTTAAAACAATAAAACTGAATTTTGGATTATTTTTACTGTAGCTTCGCTCTTAGCAAACAATTTCACTCACACTCAGCGAAATTAACTTTTGATATTCATAAGATAGCATTATGATTATTTGCTATAAGTATTCAGTATAAATTTCATAAATTTATCTTATGAAATATATTATGTTGAAAAAATAAAAATATGGAGCAGCCTTGAGTCGAACCTTGGACGTTGAGGTTATGGGTCCAGTGACTTGCCCACTAGTATATATCAACACTTGTAATCAGGAAAGAAAGATTATTTGGCTGATTGTAGCGTTGAGTCTTTTTTAAATACTCAAAATTGGATACTTTGTTAACAAATCAATTATGACTAGTTTTTCTTTGCTGTCACGATGAGTTAAAATTCTGGATAGTTTGGTTTCTCTGTGTAATTTGTTTTGATGGACAAATCCAGGTTGAAAAGACCAGAAGACCCCAGGGGTGATAAATCTGACAACTCTCATGTTAAAGTATTGGAAGAACATTATAAAATGCCTCTAAAAAATTGAAATGGAATTCTAATTTTTAGTGGTTTTTTGTATAATGGAAAAAAAAATCCAAAACTATTCAATAAAGTCATTGTCAGCAAAATAAAAATAACATAAAAATAATGCCTCTGAGCATTTCCAGCCAGAAACGCTAAAAAAAATATTAATTTTGTCTCGACAGTTTCTGGTTTTAATGAAATTTTGGTCCATATGTTTCTACCCAAAATAACGTTTTTCATAAAAAAAACCTAAAATTTTCTGGACTAATTTTCTATAAGGGCTTATGTAAAATATGAATTTTAATTTTTTCAGAAAATCATAACATGTAAACGATTATTCTGTAGGTTATTAAATGTTTTTTAACAAAAAAATACACTGAAACTAAAAAAAATTAAACTCATGCTAAAAAAACATAAAACAGTATTTTTTTTCGGTGGACCCTTATTCGAATTTTCTAAATTTTTTTTGAAAAAACTTGAAGTTATATCCTTAAATCTGGTGAAGAGTTTAAGATGGTCACTTCTTTAATTTTTTAAATTTGTATAGATCTTTTGAATTTTGTGAAATCGCATGTTTTCTAATATAACTACCAAGAATAGACTCCACATATTTATTTAAAAAAAAAACGCACATACTAACTTTTTTTTCGTTAACCCAGCCGTTCTGAAGTTATTGTGAATTTAATTAAAAGGAAATTTTGCTGTAACAATTATTTTCAGCCATTTCCACGAACAAAATGTTTGTTACATGATAGATTATCAAATGAAAAAACAAATCTTTCTCAGACATATAGGCTCTCCCTCTTCCCTGTTTCTGTTTAGACGCAACGAAAGCGATACAAGCTGATTCTGTTTGAAGTAAAGTCTTTTTTTTTGTTTTTTTTTCAAAAACGGTAAATATATCGGGATTTTTTAAGCCTCTCATTGAGAAGACAGCAGTCAGGTAAAATTTTATTCCCGTATCTGGAACAAATTTCTTATTGGCACATTTCAATTCAATGGAGTCTGCCATACATTTGAAATGAAGATAGGTGTTAACAAAGTGCTAAATATTGGGAAGTTCTTTACCTTATCAATTTTGTTTATCTTTCATAGCTTTTCAAGTTAAACAAGCATGTTTATTTTCAAACATGAATCATACTTTCAAGTGTTGTAAACCTCTACCCATATCGAAGAAGTGTGGTTTAGCGACTAGAAACTTGACAGGTGGTGTTATTGAAAATTTAAGATCTGAAGGTTTCGACAAGTCGAGTTATTAGTACGAGACACTGAAGAAGTCTGCACAGTGTAGACGAAATACGCATATCTGTCAAGATAAGCAAAGGTGGTTGGAATGAAATGGAAAATACTAATTTTTCTTCTAATTTCTAGTTAAAGGTGTTGTTTGTTGGATTACCTTTGCTTTGGTTTGGATTTACTTTTGCTGATAGTTTTTAATTATATCCCTTCAATTTCTATACATTTTTCACAACGAAAAGCTTTAAAAAAATGTCAACATAAAAGGTGTGTTTTTATTTACTTCGATTGAGAGAAAAGAAAACGGGAAAGGTATTATTCATTATTGTATCATGATGATAGCAGTTAGCATCATGATTGAAATTTTCATATAATATTACTATACTGTAACGATATCTATTACGTTTTTATATAGTATTTATTATTAAATTATGTTAACGTATATCGTAATGGTTGAATAACATATTTTATGATTTAACCAGAATTGAACGATACCACCTAAGGTAAAACTGCGGAAAAAATATTATTCACAAATTATTTACTGTATAATACACCGGAAATTTTGTTCAAGAAAAGTCATTTTTTGAATGGTAGCAATACTTAACATTCTATTAGTGTTATGGTAAGATCTTGATTTACCATAACATGTATCATCGACATGATACACTTTACTTTTAGTTTATAGTTGTTGGAAGATAACTTGAAAAATTATGAAACGATAAATGGTATAATACCTTTGAAATATTTGTTTGTTCGGGAGGGTCCAACCGGTTTGCTATTCTGGCTGGAAATGCTCCTCTATTTGGATGTTTTGGATTTTTCTTCCATCATACAACAAACCGCTTTTAAATAGAATTTTATTGGAATTTTTTAGAAGCATTTCAAAATGTTCGTGCTACACTTTAATATGGGGGCTGTTAGATTTATCACCACTCGGTGTCTTCTAATTTTTTAACTTGGATTCGTCCATAACGAAATAACTTAACGCCCTTTGCCAAAACAATATACAAATAAATAAAATAAAAAAATAAAAAATTATAAAAAATAAAAAATAATAAATTATAAAATTTTGACCACATAAGGTCTATACATTGTTTATAGTGTTGTAAAAGTTTCAGCTAAACATATTGATTATTGACAAAGTTACAGTAACTTGAACATGGCGTTTTTTGGAAGCAAAATTTTGCTCGGCTTTTTTTTTCATACTGAGTGTATAATGAATAAACGAACACAATCAGGACAAAAAGTTTAAAACTAATGATTTATTCGTAATAATTCTGCATTGCATTGAAAAAACATTTTGTTTACATTTTGAATGTACGCCCTAATCGCAAATTGCTCCCGATCTGATTCAAGTTTTGATGTGTTTATTTGTCAACTTACCAATTAGGCTGAGATCACACTGTTCGACGAAACACCAAATATTTGGCAAATTTGGTTAAATACATTTGACCAACGTGTGATCGCCAAATATATTTGACCAAATAATGCTATGGCAAATGTTTGGTTTGTGTTTGTCATTCCAATTATTTGATAATTTGCAAATAGTGTGATACCCTTCGTCAAATATATTTGCTCAAATCTAACAAATAATTTATTTGACACTCTGGAAATTCTTGAGTGGCAAACATGAGCAAATTCATACACAGAGAAAAATAAGCCAATTTATACACAGAAAAAAATCCGTTCTGAAAAAAAAATCCGTTCATTTTATCGTGATTCTGTTCACGAATGATGAAACATAACCACAAACCATTCAAGGACCATTTCGCTTATTGTTGACGACCGTTTCCGTGTTTGTTACGATATTTACCCTTAGCAGAAATATAATAAGCCTTGCGAAGTTTAAGCAGATGCAGTTCGGTCAAGTAGCAAAAACCAGGGGGTGCGACTCTATCTCAGATGCAGGATTTTTTTTGTTTTGCTTTTGTGCGATGTACGCACCCTTTGTAGATAGAAAGAAGATTTGAATGATTTTGATGAAGATTTCAAAGATTTTCTGCAAAAAGATGCAGCACGATGCAAGCTGATGGATTAAGATTCACAATCTGCAACAAGATTTTTTAAAAGATTGATTCGCTAGCGTGGGATTTTTCGATCATCTTGAATCTGGATTTAGATGTGTCGCACCCCCTGGCAAAAACGAATGTTGTTTTGTGAAAATATTAACAAATTGCTCACAATTTATTTCAGAGACCTTGAATATATCAGAGAGCTCAAGAAAATCCTCTTAATATTTTTTTCAAGACTGTCGGATGCTTCAGGAATTATTTTGAAGGTCTTCAACAGTTCAAAAGCTTAAATCACGTTCCGTTTTTTAGTCAAAGATTTGAAGAAAGTTTTATGCATATTTTAAGACTTCAAGATGAACAGCGATTTAATACAGTATAATAACAATCAAAGTCCTTCCTTAGCTCAGTCGGCAAAGGCGCAACTACAAAGCAAAACCATGTTGGATGTGGCTTATACTTGCCACACAATCATACTAATGCAAAAAATTTACATGGCATTGAAAACTCCCAATTAATAACTGATATTTTAACTTCTCTGAAGTTTAGTGAATCGATCTCCGAAGTTTTGAGGATTTATTTGTAGTTTCGGGGACTTCCCTGAATTTCCTGGATTCTCGGAAATTACCCAAGTAACCACAAGCATTATATTATTGCACTTATTCAACCCAAAATCAACATCGGTAATGCGCGATCGCATCAATTCTACAGTTGTCAAGTAATAAAGCGTTAGATAAGCTTGAAAAAGTAGTGATGCATTACCAATGCAATAATGCTACTTTAGCAATGTCTTATTGCTTCACAAATGATGTAGCCTTAGTTCGATCTTAGTGGGGCCCTTTTCAGCTTTAATCCAACCTCAATGATGCACTAGATGTAATGCATATGCCTTATATATGCATGCTATTATAGCCTCGTGGTTATTTGGGTAATGAGGGTTATCTGAAATTTATGAGACTTCCTTGCTGCTTTAGAACTTTACTAAAGTTCTCGAGCTTTAACTGAAGTTCTCTGGAATTGGTTTTTCCCAGTTCTCAGAAGTTCTTTTAACTTCACTGTAATTAAATTAAATTTTCGGGACTTTTTTGAAAACCTCGAGACTTAGTTGGAATTGTACTATTTTTTTTAAGTTTTACAAAAACTTCCCAACTTAATTACAATACTGTTCGACCAAAGCAGTATGGAAATCAAACAACCAAATATATAAATGGAAAGAAATAACGGGGGATTGAAATAACAATCTCGATAGATGATACCTACATTAAACACATTTTTGTTTCAACTACGAAATATGTTTCGTTCGAAGTGATTTTGGAATTGAATTAACCATGCTTCATAGATAAAGAGCCATAATTTTTACACATCTGTCATATGTGTATCATCAACCTGTGCATATCAACCTGTGTGTATGCTTGAAGACCACTATACAAAACAATACAAACAACAACCTTGTAGTTTTCAGTTCGATTTCCAATTCATCGTGGCGTCCGAAGAGGAAAAAAATTGGAGGAAGGTCTTAAAATTAGATTCAACTCCTAGGGAAGGTCAATTAATTATGTAAAGCGGTAAGGGGGAGGAGGGGTACGGGAAAACGTGACAATCCATACAAAAATATTGAAGGTCCATTCAAAAAACGTGACAAGGGGGGTGTTATAAAAATTCACTTTTACGTGACATAATTAATGGACGTTCCCCTATTAACTAACATCATGTAAACGAGAAGATGAATATTCGAATATGTAAGTTTGTTGGGCTTAACAGTACTATCAGCGGGCGGATAGTCATGAAGAAAATGAATATATCTTTTGGCCCAGGAAGTACTAGCACACCGGTCCCAAGCTTAATGATTCACACCTACCAACGTAAATCACACCTACACACTCTCAAGTAATGTGTGAAAATAAAACCTAGAAGTTCTACAACAGTGAACCAATTCCAAATTGCTAGTTTCATATTGATTGTTGGTGCTATTATTGGAACAATAAAAATATCAACAAAACCAGTCTTTGATCGATCCCATATTATGTGATGACAAATTCATTCTCAACGATTCCAGAACCAAAAATCTTATTCACATAAAAATTTAACTGAAACCAAGCATATTTAAGTATATTTAAATCAACCATATTCTGAAGTTGATTCAAGCATATATTCGCAATCTAAAAATATAGTTGATTTTATGTCATGAAATATCATTGATTGAAATATAATATTTTTCCGTGTATATGCAATCACAGCGGCAAACAGTATAATACGTAATCAAATATTTTTAACGAAAGTTGGTCAAACAATCGATTGACATATTTGGCCAAACAATTTTGAGTCAAACATTTGCCAAAAGTAATCAAAGTGTGATAGCGTGGACAAACAGCTTTGCAAACAGCATTATTTGGCAAAACTTAAAGAGACAAATATTTGGCGTATTATCAAACAGTGTAATATTAGCTTAAGTGGCCTTGAACGCACGCACACTTCATCGCTATAGTCACTAGTGACTATATTCATCGCCATTTAAAACAAAGGAGTGCAAGTAAGAAGGAAAATCTTTTGGAGGAAAACAAACCATCATTCCTCTGCATGTGCTAGAAAAAGAAAGGTGATTAAACGTCAAAAAGCCTAATTCCAATAGGATTTACTCAAAACTGAGTGACTTCTTTATTGACGAAGGTGGATCAAAAACGACTCAAAATTGACTCAAACCGAGCGGGTGTGTATTGGTATTTCTAGTGTTAGGAGATCGTCCATCCTGATTTCATAAACCATGTCGCAAATGTCCACAGTCCATAGCAGATGAATTCAAATTTCTAAAAAAATGCCCCCATGATTTCTGAAGTATTGCGGCAAGACTCGTGCTTAAAATATCCATATTTTTGCAAATTGTTGCAATACTATTGTTGGATCTGAATGCTGATGAGACGGTCCAAGTAAACTATGACCTTTATACAATCAGATTTGGACGCCATCATGGTCGATTTTCATCAAAACTTTGAAAATGCTACGGCTATATCTCTCAAACCATAATCATTTCATGTAGGAATGACGTTGGAATAAATGAAAGAGAACGCAAGAGGAGTGAACCTCTTATTGTTAGATTCGTCCTTTCGGAAAGTTTTAAAAGTTTAAGTAAATTTGGCATGGGAAATCTAGGCTATTTCTTTGATTTTTGCGTTCAAAAAAGTGGTACAAATCTGCCATTTCTAGCTAGTTTCGCTTTTGCATTCAGGCTTCTTGTCACTGTATACCTTATCTAACTTTTATAACGAACAGATTCGGATTGCTAAACTGGGACCAAACCTCCACAATGAGTAGGACAAGTTTGAGTCCCAATGACCCAGACCTAGTTCCATTTAACGGCAACGCCATGTAGAAGCGCGCCGAAAAGGTCATTGACCAAAACACTTCCCAACCATGCAATCAAACTAAATATGGATAGACGACAATGCACAAACAAAAGAAAATGGGTCTTTCGGCCGGACTAAAGTACGGCAAAAAGCCTGATTATATTTACTCATATCTTGTGTAACATTGTTCTTTTCCAGAGGACCATTTACTGCCGTCCCAGCCGAGCCAGTGTACTTGAGCCGAAAGAGAGTACTACAAGGGAACAAAATAAACCCCATTCCGGAGAGTGAGAGAGCAGCAGCTTAGTGCGCACACACTCCGCATCGTCGTACTTACTAGACTAGTACAACCGGAGCTTGCAGTTGCTATTCGACCAGCAGAGCGGCGGGAGTCGTCATCAGATGAAATTACGAGAACGGCTAAGGCACAAAGCGAAATCGGTACTGAGAACATTGAATGCGTGTACAAACTTGAACACAATGGACGACCAAGTAGCACCGAGCAGCAGCAGGCAAAGCTTCATAGACAAACGCAAACCGAGAACCCTGATCAAAACGGTCATCAACGTGGGACACAAGTTCCTGCTCCTGCTGGTGCGATGGTTCCTGACGACGATCTACGGCGAGCACGGGCAGAAAATGCCCCCGATCCGGAACCTGATACTGATGGAATCCGCTTCGTCATTGGCACAGAAGATCCGCACGAGGAAGGTAAGTGTAAACATCGCCTGAACCGTATCGATCAATTGTTGTGTGAATTGTGAGTTGCATTCGGTGAGATAAGCAGTTGGTTGTAGTTGGTTGCATGTGCCGCCATTCGGACATCTGGCTTGAGATTAGGTAGCACTCGAGCTGTTTAATTGCTGTAGCCGGTCGATAGGCGGCGTAAGGAATGTGAAAAAAAATTGCCTAGTGGAATTTGTTCAGTGTAGTTGGATGACTTTTTTTTTCATAATTTTGAGTTCCAACATTTTAACCCCGCCTAATCTACTCCATTGTTTCGTTTTTTTTTGTAACCAGCTCACCAGTGTCGAGGTGACGGAGGCGTTCATCGAGCGATGCAAGGAAGTTAACCCGCTGCTGAACTGCGTCGTCGACCAGTGCTACAGTGCTGCCCTGAAAGACGCCGAGAAGGCGGACAAACTGATTGCCAGCGAGACACTCACCGAGGAACAACTTGCCGCCGAGAAGCCCTTCCTGGGTGTTCCCATTTCTACGAAAGACTGCATCAGAGTTAAGGGTAAGATCCTCGCGACGGTGGTATTGGCGAAAATGGCTTACTAATATGGACGATATTTTCCCTAGATCTACTCCACACGGCCGGCATATGGAAACGACGGTCGATCCGGGGAGAGAAGGATGCGCGCGCCATGGAGCTGATGAGGAAGGCTGGAGCGATTCCGTTTGCCCTGACAAATGTTTCCGAGTGCTGCATGTGGTAAGTGCATCCTGAGTAGTAAGCTAGAATCTAAGTGTAACGACCCACTCAGTCCACTCGAATGCGGTAATGGAAGAACAGGATTTATTTGATTGTTTACTCCGATAGTGGATCATCAATCTTGTTTCTCGCGGTGGAATTAGAGTAAGAAACTGTGTTTACATTCTAGGATGTGTGTGTGTTTGTGAATCGAAAACTGTTTCGCCGCATTTGTAACCGGCACCAATTATGTTTGTTTACACTTTCGGGATGGAAGTGTAAATAGAAATCACCAACCGAGGATTCTTTACGGAAAATCGTTGACCTCTGAGGCGAAGCGGTGCACTTGAAATAGCACGTGGTGGATGCTTTATTTGTGATTTGCATTGTGCTTTTCGTGGGAAGTTTGAATATATGATTAGATTAGACTTTTCAGTTGAAGACAACGTCTTGTACTGAATGTGTGTTCTAGCTCGTTCACGTCCGCCGCGAGCTCTACTGCAGTTGATGACTTAGTTGGTTTGCATCGTATGAAAGTGAGTAATGGACTCTGTTCGGAAAAGTGGAGTTACTATCTAGAATCGCATATCTGTCACATTTGAATAGGAAGTCGCAGCAAGCGTTTTATTTTCTGAGATGTGAATCGTGGCAGTAGTTTCTACCTCATTTTCTGACTGGAATCCTTTTTTCAGTTGAGAGTGCCAAACAGTGTTTCTTAAGTTTCTCTTGTCAGATTTTGGTATAATCAAGAAGCCAAGGGCTGTAAGTGACAACAAACTTTTATTTTCAAGAAGACAAGCTTCAGAACGTGTGTGTATTTTGCGATATTTAATAATTTCGAGGAGCATCAAACACTGTTTTTCTGTTCGCTATAAAATGGCTGACGGTGGTCAAATCTTTACCAAATTTGCAGTATTCATTTAATTGTTTTTATTATAATAGCATAAAAACATTAAAATGTTAAAACTTCAACAAACAAGTCGAGTTATTAGTACGAGACACTGAAGAAGTCTGCACATTGCAGACGAAATACGCGTATCTGTCGAAGATAAGCAAAGGTAGTTGGAATTGAATGGGGAATACTAATTTTTCTTCTAATTTCTAGTTAAAACTTCGCCTGAAACTTTTCGCCAATCAACTCGGTCCATAGCTGCTCCTCTGGAACCTTGTTGACGACCTACACTTGCTGGATCGGAGCAGTCCTTGTCGTCAATAAATTGGAGGAACAAAAACTAGACGGGACAGCCCAATGGGGTTGTACGCAAATTTGACGTAGGACTACGAAGCAATGTGGAATCTGGATCGCTTGATTGTTTAAAGAGTGGCCGAAATTGGGTTCCTTCCAAATCGAATTCCCATACACTAAACGTTCGCACTACAACCTTTATTGATATAGCCTGTCTTTGTATCAACATTCATACATCTTGCTTTCACTGCAAATAATATGTATAACATATGATATCAAGATACTCTATATCACGTAATATACCTTGTAGTGTGAATGAGTTATTGGTCATTTGGGAAACTTTTACCCAAGAGGCTGGTTTCGTTCACCTTCAATTGCACTAGGCCTATGTGTGTACAACACTGCTAATGTCGAAAACATCACGGCTTTGGCACACGAAAGATATTTTTCGCAATCAAACACCCCAAAAACCAGCCCCCAGCACTTCCAAAGACATGTCAACTCTCTCCAGTTGTTTTGAAAAGGGCCATTTTGGGTTCACGGGAAAAGCTACTGCCACCACCTCATTTCATCATGAAGCTGGTTTACTTGACCACGGCTTCGGTTCGCTCGGAAACCTCGTGATTAGCTAGCTCTCCCGGCAGCATGATCGAAAGGCGGTTTGAGTTTCCAAAGACGTCAGGGCCATCCGCCAATTGTTTTAAGTCAGTCGGGCAGCAACGCTTTCAGTTCGCTCGGAAATGTCATTTACGAAGCTGTTCATAATGCTTATCGCTTTGCAGGAAACGACAGAATCGGGTTAAAATGCTTCAGCACCCGGTAGATGAGTTGCTAAACGTTTTCTTCTTCCAAACCTTGCTGCAGATGGTTGTGGTCTGTTTGGGGATTCAAAGGCTTTTATTGCCGATAGACGTCTTGGTCGAAATAGTGCTAATTGAACGATAGACTAGCATTGAGAAGTAAATATGTATGAGAATTCTATTGTTAACTCTTTAGAAAGCATTTGGTGGCCCTAAAAGGACCGTTTGGTTTTAATAATGATACGGCCCTGGTTGTATTTTCTACGATGGTTGAGAGGGCCACAATCTTTAATGCGTAGAAGATAACTATGGAACCACATACTTGCAGCCATATGCTGCGACATTTCACTTTCTCAAAATTATTTGATTCCTATCGAATGATTGACATTTCAAACAGCACAAGAGAAATATTCAACCAAACAAACACTTTAATAAGCAAGCTGATTTGGTCGTACTGAAAAGGACGGATATAGTTGACGGGAAAGAAACATTGTTCGCGATTGAACTTGGGTTTTCTTGGTTCAGCTCCTCGTCCGTGCGGGTGGCCATCTGCAGGTGACGTGGGATGATTCTTGTCCCGTTGTTGTCACGGGCGGCTTTTTCCCATCAACTCGTAGGGTTAAGCAGCCTTCTTTCTCGTAGCGAGGTTGATGGGAGTATCGGCCCAAATAGCCAACTGCACCAACCTCTCTCTATGCACAACTAGGAACTACGACGAACCCAACATGGTTGATCTCTGACGTGTCGCAGTTCGGCTCGTTAGTTGTTCAACGTTCTTTCTGATATACTCCGGGACGCGGCGTTTAATGAATGCTATGTTCAGCCGTGACGCGGTTACTGAATTTCAAACAGCACAAGAGAAAACTTCAACCAAACTCTTTAGTTAGTAAGGTGGTCGTCCTGAAAAGGACGGATTTAATTGACGTGGGAGAAATAGTTTGCGATTTCTTCTTGGGCTTTCTTTCTTCGTTCAGCTCCTCATCGTTGTGGCTGGCCATCTGCAGGTAATGTGGGATGATTGATTCTTGTCTCGTCACGGGCGGCTTCAGCAGCCATGTTTCTCGCAACGAGGTTGACGGGAGCATCGGCACCAACAGCAAACTGCCCCAAGACTTTTCTGAGCAACGACTGCTCACCAGTGCACCCTCCTTGGGCTGCAGGATACCATTCTGGGAAATGGTCACATCGGAGAATTTTTTTTTCAGCTTGCGGATGACCAGCTGCAAGTGACGTGGGATGATTCTGGTCTACTGGCGGCGTTTTCCATCGACGTACTCGCCGAACACTTCTGTCGCATACGGATGCACAGCGTGAACTGATTGGTTGGTCGTTCCCACATGTTTCACAATTGCTGGCACGGTTAATATGGCACTGTACTTTCTAATTAGTTTAAACAAATATAATGAATTAAGTTAGCAACATTGATTCAGGTTTGATGTTCTATCTATCGAATGAAATACTTATCGTAAAATTTCTGTGGGCCAGACAGGAGATATTATCGTTCAAAGTCTCCAAACCCGCGTAACGCTTCCGATTTCAGAAATTTTAAAACCCCTATACAGGAATAGAAAAGAGAGACGTAAGTCGTACGTCAAAACTTACTCATTATTCTATCCTTCTTGTTCTATCCATGTCATTATGTCAGTCTACGCTTGAATGTTGCCAGAGTACAGTTGAAGTCCAATAGAAAATAGACAACGTTGAACCTAGCTGATATGAAGCGGGCAGGGTCATGAAGTCCATATGATGAATTACGGGGTTCAAGCAGCAAGAAGTCCCGTTAGCAACTTGCGCAATATTCCGGTTTTGGTCTAATGTCTGTAGTCCCAGCAATTCGCATCTATCTTCGTATCGTGGAAGGTTCTACGGGTCACACCACGGTAGGCGACGCAGGGCATATCTTCTTTGAATTGCTTCGATCCTAGCTGTCCATGTTGCCTGGTATGGGCACTAGCCTGGGACACGGACATATGGAAGAAAAAAAAACGCTCTCCAACGCTTTTTGGGAGCCTTTTGGGTTTTATAATAACTGTGCAAAATTTCAGCTCGAACGGAGAAACTATATTTTTGCGCCCGCGGTGGTTTTAATTTTACATAGGATTTTGATCTGGCGAGGTGACCCTTTGTTCCCTAAAAATAAGTCAGTCCAATCATTCTCTGGGAAATTTATCAAAATTATTTATGTAAAAAGTTATTAAGCTGATTGAAACTGATTGCAAACCAAACGTACATTTAAACTGTTTATTAACTAACAACACTGCCACCTGCAGCATGCCCCCCCCCCCCCCCCCATTTTTGTATGGATTGACACGTTTTCTCACCTAGATTCGCGATAAAATATAGTTTTACCGATCGAGCTGAATTTTGCACAGTTATTATAGGACCCAAAAGGCGTCTAAAAATTAAAGGGGAAATGAATTTTAAATTTTGACCCCTGCTAGTGGTTACCATATACTTGCCCTAAATCTGATTCACGTTTCGGCCTCAAAGTTACGTGCTACAATATCAACGTCGTCGGCGAAGCCAAAAAGTTGAAAAGACTTTACACCCTCCGATGTAATGTTTAATAGCAAACAAGACAATCCATCAATCCATCGCTCTCCGAGATTTGAAGAAACTCGAGAACGCCCCTGAAACTCGGACAACTT
Organism: Aedes japonicus; assembly: GCA_034211315.2. Lineage (NCBI taxonomy): Eukaryota > Metazoa > Arthropoda > Insecta > Diptera > Culicidae > Aedes > Aedes japonicus. Next base: position 34,913 of record JASCZW010004757.1, read on the forward strand.
TGATGACGCCATATTTAATCACATTGTTCGGAATCCAGAATTCAGAATGACCCTCAAATGTTCAATGGGGTCTAAATCTGGATCTAGGAAGGCCATTCGACTGGTTTATACGACGTAAACGAAAACATCCCTTTGTCTGTCTTCTTGGCGTTGTTCTTTGAAGTCGTAGTCTTGTTGGAAGACAAAATCGATGTCCAGTTCAGCTATTTGTACAGATTTCGTCAAATTTTCCTTGAGGATACCAATATAAACGTCAGTCGTCGAAGCCCCAAATATTCCAAGCAAATTTTCTACACCTTCTAGCACCTTCGTGCTATATTGTAACCTGCGAATGACAATTCTGCAATCCCTCGTCGTCTTTCCTCCACACTCGCTCAGTCCGTTTGTTATTGAATTTAGTAATTCAAACTCGGTCCAACAAAATTCACCAATTCTCCGTGGGCTTATTTATATGTTTTTGAACAAATGCCAAGCGTTTACCTTTATTCGCTTTGCTGATGAACGGACGATGTTTCGTGAATTGCAATTGCAGGATGGCCACAGACTCGGGAAAATCGGAAAATGCGGGTATCCAAAATCATCTGGAAATATGCGGGAATAAATCGGGAATATCAAAAGCCATCGGGATTTTTTTTCATATGGAAGGAACCATACTCACACCTTTTTCAAATGATTTGACTAGCGTTTCTGTCGTTAACTCGGCGCGGAATCTGCGAACCAGCCTTTGCTTTGAAGTCCTCAACATCTATAGCTGCGGCTTGCACGTCGTACACAATTTCTTCAAGGAGGGGCTAAGACAAACAAATTTGCATGTGGATAATTTTCTGCTGGTTTTGTTCAGCCTGTTTATAACGTACCGCTTAGGGCATCTTCAGCGGTGGTCTATTTTTGGAACAACTTCATACTTTTTTTGCATCAGCAAACTTGAATAGAACCAGCTAAAATAGACCAACTTTGCGTTTCCCTCACCGGTGTTAGCATTGGGCAAATCATGTGTAAGTATCGATATTGGAAAGTCGATTCATATATGACCATTAGAATCGGTTGTCCGATTTTATCGATGGCAAAGTATCGATTTTTTTAGTATCAATACATAAAAATGGAGTTGGACATCTCTTTTATGTGGTATTTTTTTTTTTTATTATTATTTCGGGATAGATCATTTAAAAGTCAGATTTAAATCAACGACAATAACACAAATTAGATAATACAGGTTGTCAGTTCAAAATGTTCGGTTCTTGATTCAGTTATTCCAGTATACTTTTGGAAGTGAACTCAAGCACGCCAGTTTAGCCATGAGTGAGGAATTCAACCTGAGCCTGCTATCTATAACTTCTCCTGTCCGAGAAAACAATCTCTCGGGTGGTACACTGGTCACCATTATCTATAAGAAATCTCGAGCGATTGGGTGAATGTGGGAATATTCGCTGCGAATGCTTCCCCACAATAGAAGAGGATCCATAGAACGCAGTACGCCTGGTTGATGAAAAAAAAAATCGTAGTTCACCAGAAATGTCCGGATTGTCAGAGTCGGGAATTACAGAAAATTATTGAACCTGGAAAAAATCTTCATGTATAAATTGTTGATAATTTTGATACTTTCTTATAACCAGATTGAGAACGAACTTTGTATTAATATACCATATGATCGTGAAAACCCCAAAGGCTTCCAGTCGGAACTATTTTTTTTCATGGTATCAAATGGGAAAGTCGAAAGAAATGTATCGATGCAGTCGAGTTTTTATGCTTCTAAGATCGATTCAAAAAATCGAAAATTCGAAACCGAAGTATCGATCTTTCGATTTTCGATACGATATCGCCCATCGCTAACCGGTGTTGTTTACCTTGTTATTGAACCCACCAACACATATCATCCTGTAAACCATTCAACATCCCAAGATCAGAAGTTTTGTTTTTTTTTCAGAGACCGCAGATTTTTCGCAAACTTTTTGCCATGGGTTGGTTTGATTAAATATTTTTTACTGCTAGTAGTCGTTAGCAGACCAAGAGAATAATCCCAAAAATTCAAAAAAAAAAAAATCGTATAAATTCAGTGAACTTCCTAGAAAGTTAGGGAACTTATCAGAAACCTCTCCGAGGTTTTGCAATTCTCCCTGATTAAGGGAACATCCAAAAAAATCAGGGAATTTTCCAGAAAATCAGGGAACTTACTAGAAGTGAAGGGTTCTTTCTAGAAGTTCAGGCAACTTCCCTGAAATTCAGATTGTTTCCTAGAAATTCAGGAATTTTTTTTATAAATTCAGGAAGCTTCGCATGAATTCAGGGAATTTCCCAAAAGTAAAGGGTTCTTCACAGAAGTTCAGGAAACTATCCAGAAATTCAGTGAGGTTTCCAGAAGTTCAGTAAACTTATCAGATTTATTTGGGTATTCCTTAGAAGTTCATAGAACTATTCAAGATGTTCAGGAAACTTCCCAGAATTTCAGGCAACTTCCTAAAAGTTCAAAGACCGTTCCTGTTCCAGAAAATTAGAGAACTTACCATTAATTCAGAGAACTGTCCAGAAATTTATGAAGCTTTTCAATCGTTTACGGATCTTCCTAGAGGTTCAGAGTACTTCTCAGAATTTCATGAATTGTGCTAGAAGTATATAGAACATTTTAAAAGTTTAGGGAACTTGTAGGAGTTCGAGGAAGCAAATGGCTAGAATAGCACTAAAAACGTTGCTCTATGTGCGAAGATTTGTGGACGAAGTCAAGAAGCAGGAAGAAAGAAAGCTAAATAAAAGTCATCCGAATTTCGTCGGTGTTTCGATCAAAATTGTTCACTGTTGAGATTAATGCCGTACACGATAAGATGCTGGGACCAAAACTGAATTTTATCTTCACGTCTGCAGCGAGTTGTTTCCCAGATCGAATCTCCTATGACTTCGTTTCTTTTTGACGATTTGACGGGACTTGTTAGAGCCGCTATGGAGAAAATTGTTAAACTCGGGCGTCTGACAGTCAAAGCTAAATCGTTAATTGAAATAGAATCTTCTACTACCCCCTAATATGAAAATTGGTTTTACCTCTAAACCGACAATTTAGAAAGCGACAGAATTTGAATCCTAGAGGGGTTGAGCTGTTTAATGGAATACCTGTAACTAGAAATTAGAAGAAAAATTAGTATCTTCTATTTAATTCCAACTACCTTTGCTTATCTTCGACAGATACGCGTATTTCGTCTACAATGTGCAGACTTCTTCAGTGTCTCGTACTAATAACTCGACTTTGCCTAAATTTCCGACAATGACGGTTTGGCTTTCCGCAACGACTTATGATCTTTTTACTGTGGTTTTTTTAAGCTACTAAACTAATCTCCATTAAAATTCTCTTTAACGCGTTAAATAGCTAAAAAGTGTCTGGATTTGGGTCTAGAAACCTTTCGTAGATAAAGCATATCTGCTATCTCCGGCTGCGATTCATGGTTCAAATAATTCTTCGGATTGTTTACAAATTTGTATTCTACCCATACTTTTTTTTTTGCTGTTAAACACGTTATGCTAGCGATTGATTATCGAAACTTTTCAGGTAGATCGACTTCGCCAATGTAAATAACAAAGCACCGGCTCTGAAATGTCAAAAAACGAGGGATGTTTGGAAGTTTTTTTTTAAATCTAAGATGTAATTTTTGTAATTCGGCTTTTGTGTTTGTCATACTCGTTTTAAGTATTGCAGTAGTGAACCGATATTGTGAAATCCAAGTGAGGTTAAACACCGTAGTATCTAAAACTGAAATTGATAATAACTTGCTAGCTTTTTTTTCAAACTGTATGGAATTTTTCACGTAATTATCGTTGAAGTTCTCATCTTTTTATCACCAACTTATTTTGCTTAGACAGCTCGAAAAACCATGTTGTAAGAGCGCCATCTACGACGTTTAACCTCACTTCTGCGTTACCTGGATTCCTCCATAGTAAACTTAATGTAGCATTGAATTTATTTAAAAACAAGTGAATTATTATGTTCGGACAGATTTGTCACAAGACTTAAAAAAACTAGTTATTTAAAAAAAAAATAGAAGAATGCAAAAGAAGCTTTCAATTCAATTGAATTGCCTAAATTTGTCCGAAAAGTTTAGTGCTTTCAATAGAAATATCGAAGCATGTAGCTACGATTTGATCACAGCTTGGGTTTTGAACCACCTAACATTTTTTAATACATTGAAACTGAACCAATTTATTTCTGAAATTCTTAATTACTTCGAATAAATAGCATCCGGATGGCGATAAGCTGCTATTCATATGAAATTCGTTATCGCAAACCCCAATACCTATTACAGTCGCATGTTTACTTTCATCAGCCGAACTTATCTGCCATTCGGTTACACAACCCCTTTTGCCAATTCCATATCTTATCGAACCACATCATAACACTAGAACAGACTTTTCACCTCAAACGCGGGTGATTCAATAATCTCCAACTTTTAACCATTCCATCCAATACCATATCCTCCAGGTGGGAAAGTACCAACACAATCCACGGCCGATCGCGGAATCCGTACGACACCAACCGGATCGTCGGTGGCTCCAGTGGAGGCGAAGGTGCGATCCAAGCTGCCGCCGCTTCTCCCTTCGGACTGGGCTCCGATATCGGCGGTTCCATCCGCATGCCAGCGTTCTTCAACGGCATCTTCGGACACAAACCTTCCCGGAATATCGTTTCCAACGATGGACAGTATCCGGAAGCGATCAGCGGCGAGCAGGACATGTTTTTGGGTAAGTCTCTTCCATTTGCGTGTGATTCAAATTTGAAAAACTAATATCCATCTCGAACAATCCCAGGAATCGGACCGATGTGTCGCTATGCGACGGATCTCAAACCCGTGCTGAAGATAATCGCCGACGAAAATGCCAAGAAGCTGCGCCTGGATGAACACGTCGACCTGAAGCAGGTTCGATTCTTCTATCAGCAAAACGACGGTGGCGGTCTGCTGGTTTCGCCCGTGGACATTGACATCCGCGACGCCATGGAAAAGGTGATGGCCCACTTCCGCAGCACCGTCAAGGCTGAGGTTCGGAAGGTGTACCTGGACAAAATGCGTAAATCGGCTCCGATTTGGTTCGGCAACATGAAGCACAAGGAAGAACTTTCCTTCGATTCACAGTTGGACAATCTGGAAGGGCAGATTAATCCATACCTGGAGTTGCTCAAGTGGACGGTGGGAAAATCTAATCATACCTTTGTCGGTATCATGACGGCCATCACCGAGAGAAAGGGCGTACAGTATGGTTCGGAAAAATACTACTACATGGTCAAGCAGAGGGACGAACTGCTGCAGGAGATGAATACCATGCTCGGAGAAAATGGAGTGTTAATTTATCCAACCCATCCAACGGCGGCTCCGTATCACAACGAACCGCTTGTGAGGGCGTTGAACTTTAGCTATACCGGTATAATCAACGTATTGGGATTACCGTCGACGGCGGTGCCACTGGGGCTGGGCCGGGAAGGTCTACCGATCGGATTGCAGGTCGTGGCCAACGTGAACCAGGACAGACTCTGTTTAGCCGTGGCGTGCGAACTGGAGCGTGCCTTCGGAGGATGGGTCGCACCCGAGGTGTTGGCCTAATACGCGGTTGGGGCACCTGAACTATGGGACCAGTGATTACCGGACGTCACAGAGTGGGTTTAAGTCGAGAGGTGAAAAAAAAACTTGATAATCTAATCAGGAGAGCGAAAGCAATTGTTTACAAATGTGCATGTAATTAAGATCAAGCATTTCGACGTAGGCCTTTTACATTCAAAATGTGGTATATTATTTTTTTATATTGAAACAATATACATGGCTTGAACAGGTTGATAAGAAGATCTTTAAATCTACTGTCCTGACAATCCCTGCCATTCAAAATAGGAAATTTCAAACCAGATCCTGTAAGTTTCGGTCTTCCTAAAAAAACTTTGACTTTGCATATTCGGAAGCGGTGATATTCTGAACAAATACAAATGCTCTCGTCATTGTGCAATTGAATCATACGAACTATATTTTGTCGATCGTTATTGTGGTTGAATAAATTACTACCATCTAGAAAATATGATAAATCACGTAAATTTTCCGTCTACAGTAACAAACTCTAAAAATATACAGCATTTAAAAACAACATCAGATTTGTTATTCTAACATTCAAGTGTTGACCTGCGTCCAGTAAAAAGAGCTTCTTCCGTCCATCGGTGTTGGTGATTTTGAGTTATCCGTGTTAATTGCTAAGAAAGCACTTCCGGTGGTGGAAAGAATTCTCCGATCAATGCCATCTCTAGTTTATTCTCCCGCCCTGGTCTATGATGATGTTCAGAATTTCTTCCCGTTTGCCCCGGATCACATCGTACCGGGCACTTTTGACGCCCTCAATCTTGCCCGTCTTCCGGATTTGCTGCGTCACCTTGTCCACGGTACAGAGCACATGCACTCCGCAATCGTATCCATTACTTTGCTGCAGACAATCGCCGGTCCGAAGCTGTGCCTTGGGACAGTTCAATGCTCGTTTCAGTACCGCAACAAACTGCCGACAGATATCCGAGTTGCTGTTGTGCGACGAATCAAAGTGGTAGAACATCATTTCCGGCCGGGAGAACATCAGCAAACTCCAATGCGATCCACCTGCCTGATCCGCAATCTGGTTGTCGTTCAATGCAAAGTATATGAACGACCTTTGGTTGGCTTTTAATGGTTCCAGAAATATGCCAACCTCCTCCGCGGACACCATCCGGATGCACTGTGTCACCTCCGGACTGACAAACAGCAAATCTTCTTCGTCTTTGAAAATCAGCTTCTCCAAATACTCAAAGTAGAACGAAATTATCTGATCATTTAGCCAGTACGGCCCCTTCAGCAGTTCCACATCCGATAGCCGCAGGCACGATTCGTGAAAACTCAAGGCTACCTGATCTCCGGAACGTACCGACATCCTGACTGCGGGATCAAAACACTATCTTCAACGAACAGCTGGCGAGAATAACGATAAACAAATCGGAACTCACGCTTTTCAGAACATTGAACAACAAACTTTGACAGATTGCAGCACCGCTGGCTTCGAGTCGATTTGACTTTCGGAAAAATCGCGAAAAAAAATGCATTCGAAAGGTACTCACAACAGAGCAGAGCTGCAGCACAACTTGAAGTTCAGTCGCAGTAGAGAAAAACACTGACAAATGTGGCTCCTCACCGACACCTATAACTACACTAGAACACGAGAAGACACAATACACTGATACACAACAATTAGGGCGATGGGCAACGTTTCCACGGAAGATGCAGGAATTTCGCGATTTAACACCGACTAGATAGCGTAAAACAGGGGAGCTTCCGCACGAACGTAAACACAGTGGCACTCAAAGGGTATGTTTGCGAGCCCCGGGTGGTGGGTGGTGCCGGTGGTGCATTTGAGAGAGAGGATCTCTTTTGAATGTTGCGTAGGTGAGCGACGCGATGCGACATTATTCGCTTGTACGCTTCCCGATGGGCATGACAAAAAAATGTAACCTAAAGTATACACAGTAAGATTAAATTACCCAACGGAACGGTAATTTTTACTTGATTTTCATTTGTTAAGGCTCAAACGCAATGATACCGGAAGCGGAATTGCAATGGCTGCGGAAGAGCCCAATCTGACTATATCGCTTGTCGGATAGAAAACTATTTAGATCCAAGTTGATTCCAATTGGACATATCGATGTCATTTGTGAAAACTGTTAAACTTGCCGTTTCCGTTCAGACTACAGAGTTGTAACATGTTAAAAGCACTTTTTCTAAAGGCATCGTGATGCCTCCTTGACGAAATTTGCCAGTAACTTCTTGATACCTTCATGTGGCCCTATCACAAGCCCTTCTAGCACGCACTGCTTTCATGCTCTGCCGTCTACACACCGACAAACCGACATAATAGAAAATGTCCGAATACTTCTGTTCAAATCATATAACTGACATCTATGTTCGTGTTCGCTGTGAACGTTCATTGAATTAATTCATTATCATTGGATTGCACGTGGAAAGTGATTCAAGATCCCCATGGTAGTGATCATCTGCCTATCAAAATTTCAATCACCAATGGCTCGTGTCCATGTCAATCCCCAAGTAACCACGAGGCTGTAATAGCATGCATATATAGGGCATATGTATTACGTCTAGTGCATCATTAAATTTGGATTGAGGTTGAAAAGGGCTATCGAGTGAGTGAGAAGTCGATGAGAACTCTTTGGACCGTCGAGAGAAGAATGTTAAATGCGTCGTCGGCGAATGAAGACAAAGCAAGCTCTTCCCGGTGGGTCTACGCGTTTGCCAAGAAAGTGTGTACAGATTCGGTTCCGGTGCCATGAATTGCTCGCGATACTCAAACCAATCGTAACGAAATAACGCCCTTTTCTATGCTCGAATTCACACTTGCTCTTCTTCCATGCAACAATTCTGCGCCAGGAATGGATAAAATCAAGTTTAACTTGTTGAAAAAACTCCCAGACGTCATAAAGAGGCGCTTGTTGAACTTATTTAATCATTTCCTGGAAAGCAATATTGTTCAGGATGGATGGAGGCAGGTTAGAGCTATACCTATACAAAAACCCGGAATACCTCGCGGAATACCAGATCCACTCCGTTCGGAGTACATTCCATCAATTTTTGCAAGTAAGTTTGGCCATATCAGAGGTGACAGGAAGTTTTACACCGACGGGTCAAAAACAAATGATTCCACTGGATTTGGTGTTTTTAACGAAATTGATAGCGTCTCCTTCAAACTACAAAATCCTTGCTCCGTATACATCGCAGAGCTGGCGGCTATACACTATGCATTAGAGCGAATTGCCGCTCTTACCTCTGATCATTTTTTTATTTTTACGGATGAAGCACTCACCATATTTTGTTAGCGAAATGCGATCTCTTTTCAGTGCCCTATCAAACAATTCGTACACCATCACCTTGGTTTGGGTCCCTTCTCATTGCTCCATTCCGGGTGATGAGAAAGCGGACTCACTTGCCAAGGTGGGCGCTATGGTAGGCGATATTTATGATCGACAAATCGCCTCCTACGATTTTTTTTTTGCTATTTTCCTTCAACAGGCCTTGATCAGCTGGCAACAAAAAGGGGATGCAGGGGACTTGGGCAGAAGGCTTCATTTCATTCTCGCACAGGTATCGAAAAAATCGTGGTCCAGAGGGTTGGATATTAGCCGGGATTATATAAAAGAAATGTGTCGTATAATGTCCAATCACTACTCGCTAGGCTCTCATTCCTATCGAATAGCGCTCTCAGACACCAATCAATGCGGCTGTGGTGCAGGTTATCAGGATATCAATCACGTTCTCTGGTATTGCCTCGATTACGAAATTGCCAGATCTGATCCTTGCGCATCCCTACGGGTCCGAGGGAAACCAGAGAAGGAAGACATTAGAGATGTGCTGGGTATGCTGGACTTGGACTACATGCAGCTAATTTACAAGTTCTTGAAACAAGTAGACGTATTGGTTTGATCCTCTCTTAGTTGTCGTTTTAACATGTCCACCTCGTCCCTTCCCCCGTAATACCGCTTCTGTTGTATCATTACAGCTTAACGCAACGCAACATCTACGCCAAACCAACAGCAACAATATCGCATCGCCAATCTGCTGTTGAAAGCCAACGTTAAGATTCCTACTTCCCCGTTCCTACCCGAATCATTATAATCCCTAACCTCGACCAAGCCGCGAGGTTTTCGGCTTTCAAAAATTAACATACACTGATAGGCAATATAAAGTGCCCACCTCATCGTTTTTTCAATTTCTCTCTTTTACTTGGTTCAAATTAAAGTAAACACACTGTATTTTTTTATTATCTTATTTTTTATATTCTTTTTAAGTTTCACTTGTGGAATACTGCAAAAAAAAGAGTTTAACTTAAAGAAAAAAAAATCAATCTGTGTTGAAAAAAAAAAAACAGTGACAAAATAAAGTGCCCACTTCATTTAGGCTACAGAAAACATAAATTAAAGTAAAATAAAAGCATTTCAATAATTGATGTGTCCTCCTTTGACCTTCAGGGACCTCCTGCAGGCCTTTCGACATGCTCTCGACCAGAGTTCTTTAGGTGCTGTGGATCTAGCTCTTCCCAGGCGCGCTCCAGGGCTTCAAAATAGTTATTTTTATTGGTAACACCAGTTTTCTCAACCCTGGCATCGAGAATCGCCCACAAATTCTCGATGGTATTGAGGTCCGGGCTTTGTGGAGGCCATTCCAGCGGTTTGATCCGACAAGACCGGAAGAAAGACTTGGTCTTCTAGGCAGTATGCTTCGGGTCGTTGTCCTGCTGGAATACGAACTTCTCTTCAAGGCCCGCCTGGATCAGCGAAACCTCCAGATTTTCTGGCAGGATGTTGATGTAGGAATCTGCCATCATTATCCCGTCGATTTTCACAATGCTTCTCACTCCACCCCACGAAAAACACCCCCAGACCATCACATTTCCTCCTCCATGCTTCATCGTGCCTTGGATGTGGCGCTCCTGAAGCTCCTCTCCCGATCTACACCAAACACGAACCCGCCGCTTTCGGTTAAACAGCTCGAATTTTGATTCGTCCGTCCAGAGAACCGTTTTCCAGAACTCTAGGGGCTTATCAGCATGCTCCTTAGCAAACTTAAGCCGTTGAAGGAGATGTTCGCTCATCACCAATGAGGCACCAAGAGTGAACAGCAATGTTTTTGGCTAGAGTTGAAAGATATGAAGAGAAAGGTTCTTGATGAGTTCCGCTAGTGGTGCGTGCAGGCCACTTCCAACAGGCCCGAAGAACTACCGGTCGAAAATGGCTGAAGATTGCTTTCTCCGTACTGTCGTACCTGCAAATCGTCTCACTGGCGAATCCAAGACACTGTTCCGAAACGGGATGAAACTGATTCATTTGAGTGTAATTACATAAACTGTGAAATACATTGCATCGGTTTTGCCGTTGATTTCAAGCCATTTTTCTAAGTGCGTCAAAAAGAACATCACTGCGCCAAATGGAAACATCGAAAAAATTCAGTGCGTCACATTAGGAACATGGGTGCCTTTTTGAAACTAGATACAAAAATAATGAATTAACAAGTATTTAATGTTTACTTATTTTGTCTCATATACTACGGTAGTGTACCTATTGCTGTGTAAGATATTGAACTAATTGGTCGTGTTTAATTTTTTAATTGATGTTTAAAATCGAACATGCTTTAACTGCGTCAATTATGGTACGTTCACGGTATATATGTATGGGGTTTATCGTGTAGAACTTTTTCGCGCATTATGTTTAATGAAGATTAGTGCTAATCCGTATGTAAAATATCGTCAAAACATTTTACATTAATAAACCTCAATTGCGTACGCGCGTACTATAAGATGACTTGCATTGTTTGTTTTTTTTCATAACCACAAAGTCAGTATAAGTAGAATGCATATTTCAATAGAATTTAAGAAAAAATATATAACAAAACACATATATTATATTAACAATTACTATAACCAATACATACGACACCCATAGCCTTACCAAATAAATCTCATAAGACTGTTCAATGAAACTTATACGGTTGCCATAAACAAACCATTGGAAGTGGTTTTGATAAAAATCGTGGCATATTATATGGTATTGTTATGAAATTCAATCCTTTTCCTAGTGGATAATTTTCATAGAGTTATTTAATGAATTTTACAAAGTTTTTTGCACTAGTGTAGGCTTCTCTAGCGTTTTTTATTGGCTTATCAGTTACCTATCAATCTGTAGAGTATAGTGTTCTATAGGAGCTATGTTTCTGAAGCCTGTAAATATTAAAAAACAATGAAGAAAACTGCAAAATGGCCATTTAAACCAAATATGCGCTCACTATTTTTACTGTGATAAATAAACATTTGGCCCTCTCTTCCCCAATCTGATGTATTTTTTTCTGTGCTGAGTTTCACGTCAACTTATTAGCTCTTCTCGCCTACACGCTGTTTCACTGTTTTCAATTTATTCAATTTTTGAGTACAATTGTATACTATCTCTTTTTCTCTCACGGAAATGTTACTCAATTTTTGTAACAAGTGGATTTACTCAATTTTATGAGTAGATTCACTTTTTACGAAAATTGAGTAACATTTCCGTAGAACAAAAGAGTTAGTATACAATTGTTTTCAAAAATTGAGTAAAACGAAACGGGAGTGTGTGGAGAAATTCCATAAGTAGGGACCGTATTTTGGATCTCCAAACGAAGAACTTTTTCTCACAAGTGTTCGTACAAAAAGTCGTTCGTTTCGAGATCCATAATACGGCCCCAGATATCAGTGCTCACGAGAAACATGGCGGTAGTTTTCTTATCAGTCACTCCTCCGGAAAGTCTCGTACCAAAGTGTGTCAATCATTGCGTAAAAAAGCCACGTCTTAAAAAGTACTGTACTATTTCAGTTGCACTGACAGAAAGGTGAAAACGATCCAGCTTATCACTCCTTTTGTAGATGCTCTCTATCCAACACTCTAAAGTCGCAGATGAAATTGGCCTACCTGTAATAGGATAAGTTTTTTTTTGTAGTAGAATTTAAAATAATAGGCTGGCTTTCAGTTTCAGTTTTTTATTCTTTATTTTTTTAATAGTAATTAAAGGGCGATACGGTCAAAATTTGGTCAATATCAACTTGACGTATTTCTTTCAATTTTGCATTTAAAAAACCTGAACACCCCTCATTTTGAAGGTGTGTGTGTAGAATGTTGCTCCTATTTTGATTTTGGAATTCACTCTTCAATTGTCAAAATGCCGTCCAAGCAAGAAGAGCAGCGTATCAAAATTTTGCTCGCGCATCGCGAAAATCCGAGCTACTCGCACGCAAAGTTGGCAAAATCGCTAAAAGTTGCCAAATCAACCGTTACAAATGTAATTAAAGTGTTTGGGGAACGTTTGTCGACAGCCAGGAAGTCTGGATCGGGGGGAAATCGAAAACCGGAAGCCGCTGAGACGACAAAGAGAGTTGCCGGTAGTTTCAAGCGAAACCCTAACCTATCTCTCCGAGATGCCGCAAACAAGCTGGGTGTATCGTCTACAACTGTGCATCGAGCCAAAAAACGAGCCGGACTATCGCCTTACAAGAAGGTAGTGACTCAAAATCGCGATGATAAACAAAATACGACGGCCAAAGCGCGATCCCGGAGGCTGTACACGACGAGGCTGACGAAGTTTGACTGCGTGGTAATGGACGACGAAACCTACGTCAAAGCCGACTACAAGCAGCTTCCGGGACAGGAGTTTTATACGGCAAAAGGAAGGGGAAAGGTAGCAGATATTTTCAAGCATACGAAACTGTCAAAGTTCGCAAAGAAATATCTGGTTTGGCAAGCCATCTGTACCTGTGGCTTGAAAAGCAGCATTTTCATAGCTTCCGGGACTGTCAACCAAGAAATTTACGTGAAAGAGTGTTTGAATAAACGTCTGCTGCCTTTCCTGAAGAAACACGGTTGTTCCGTACTGTTTTGGCCGGATTTGGCATCTTGCCATTACGGTAAAAGGCCATGGAGTGGTACGCCGCCAACAACGTGCAGGTGGTTCCCAAGGACAAGAACCCTCCCAACACGCCAGAGCTCCGCCCAATTGAGAAATACTGGGCTATTGTCAAGCGGAACCTAAAGAAGACCAAAAAACTGCTAAGGACGAGCAGCAGTTCAAGGCAAACTGGCTTTCTGCGGCGAAGAAGGTGGACAAGGTGGCTGTACAAAATCTGATGGCAGGGGTCAAGCGTAAGGCCCGGCAATTCGGATTTGGAAAAGCGGAAGCCTAACTGAATATTTTTCCTGAATTTTATACTAATTGAACTTGAAAAAGAAATTTAATTTGATTTTTTAAATAAACGATTTCACCGATTTACACGCGTTTTCCCTTGACCAAATTTTGACCGTATCACCCTTTATGTGAGGTGTTAATTCCTAGTTTTCCAATCACTTTCATTAGGTATTCCGTCAAAATTTACGTAATCCTCTTTGAAAATTTCGCACCAAGGGACCCATATTAATACAATCGGATTGGTTACATACTTGGTCATAATCCGGTAGCCTCATGGTTAGCCGATTGCACGTTGTCTTCATATATATCGGGACCTTCACCTTCGTCATAATTACAAGCCATCTCCGGTTTGCCCTGTTCATCTGCTTCATCCGCCTCGCAACCTTTGAAAGGTCCATTGTCGGCTTCTACAGTACCATCATCTGATGTGCCCTCATCTGGCATGCCGTCTTCTTCGGCGTCGCCCACATTGATGTCATCCTCTTGGTCTCGTTCTGACGACGTTGGTTCTTGATACTCAACGTCCAGCTCTGACTCGGTAACACCCTGCAATTTCTTTGAATAGTGAATGAAACAACGGATTACTCAAACCTACGAATGTTGAACTGACTTGGAATGGGTCACCGCCCTGCATTCGAGACCGCTTGTTAATCGGGACTGACTTTTTGCTAGGTTGTTCCACGATGTCAGTAAAACTTTCACTCTCAACATCCCTCGGGCGTTTATGTCCGGAGGCAGCCTTCGACGTGGTTACGGTGTTGCTGGAGGTAGAAGCCTGATGGTGGCTACTGTGAGCGATCTGTTGGGCCTGCTTGAGCAATAGTAAATAACATAAGGAAATCATCATAACATAGATATTCTTACATTAGACGAGGTACCGCTGGTACTAGGGCCAGGGTGCTGCTGCCCTTGCGGTAGTGGCTGCTGTACATATGGCGATGACAGAGCCGTCTGCGCCACGACGCTGTTGCTATTTTGCAGTGCACCTTCGATGTGAGGAGATATAAATAAACGAAAGAATTTTGCATTACTCGCGTCGAACTGTGTGGAAAATGAATCATTTTTACAGAGATTTTACAGAGTTGCCAACACGCCACATATTTGTTCCACTTTGTTATGTTTACCATAAAATGTGGAACAACTTGTAAACATTCAAGAATTTGTAACATGGAAAGTGCTTCGAAAAAAAAGTTATGAACGCTAACGTTATAAAAAGCTCATTGCCTTTAAAGGAAAAAGTATATTATGGGGGTTAGGTCTGACAAGAAAGCTCTATAGAAATATGGAATCTCTTTCTATAGAAGTATTCGCTGAATTTAGTTTCCGCCACACCATCAGCCCCCATCAGACATAAATAGAATAATTTTGGTCTCGCCGATGAACATAACCGTGATCCAGAACTCCTGTGACTTTCCAACATAGCGTTACGGGTTAAAAAGTTGGCCATCACAAATAAAAAGAAACATTGAATTTTCTCGTTATCTAATGCACATGCGTGCATGAAAACGATTGGAATATTTCACTTAAATTTAAGCCAAATAACACCTGAATCTTGCCTGTTGTATTAAAGATTCCAAATATTGTTGTATGGCGCATGAAAGGTTGCAAACAATTTCGTTGTTTACGCCTCCGTTGGCTTAGAGCCAAACGAGGGGAAATTTTTCGCGCTTGTTAATATTAATTTTTTTTTCTGTGAAGCATTATTTGGCCTATGTTAAAAATTTTATTTCTTATATTTTTTCTTTTCTTTTCTTCTCTTTTTTTTTCTTTGCTATTTGTGAACGAGGCGCATTCGTCTCCACGATAGCATCAAGTTGATTCATTAAAAAAAAAATCAATTCAGATGAAACTGATCCTGGAATTCCAGAGAATCCTACAACGAACTTATTAAGAATTCTTAGCAAGGACTTCACAATTAACGATACGATTTTTATTTTCAAGTATCCAAAACTGAAATACTTGCGAAAGCTAAAAAAAATTAAAATTAGATTATGAAGAACCCTAGTCGGCATGCTAACCGGGATCTAAAAAGGTATTCAAATCGGAATTCAGGAGGCTTTCAACCAGCGATTCAGATAAGTTTCAAACTGGGATTCTGAGGAATCCCAACCTGAGATTCCAAATTTTTATGAAACAGGAAGGCCCTGAATCCTGAAGAAGAATTCAAAAGAATTCCAGAACAGAGTATTATAGAAATCTGATACGGGAAGACTGGGAAGTAAATGGGATTCCGAGTTTGGAATTAAAGATTCAACGTTGTAAAACTTCACGATGTTTCACAAAGTTCACCTTAGAAAATGCACACGAGTCATGGTGAACATCAATGAACATTGTGAACACTGCGAAGAATCTCAAAACAGAAGAAAATATCGAAATTCCGACGAAACGAAAAGTAAGATTTCATAGAATCTATAATAGGGATTTTTAAGTAATCCAAAACGGGCTTCCAAACAAATCGTCAACCAAGATTTTGAATAATCTCAAACATGTGTTTCAAATGATGTCAGATACGCAATTCTAAAGCACAGAATTCTGAAAAATTCTAAACTAGGATCTTAAATCTGTTTTTGGAAAAATCTCCTAAGCGATATTTTAAAATATATCGGAATATGATTTTAAACTATCCCAGGGGCAAATTTTAAAGAATCCCAGATCAGAGTTTCAATGAAATCAAACCGGAGACTCAGACAACTCTGCACTCAACCAAATAATCTAATGAATTTCATAAAATTTAACTTATGAACGATGATTTGGAATTTCTCAAGGCTAACTTATGAATGGATTTTGTTTCACACGACGTTGTTCTTGTACGCCTTTAAGCTTTCCATGTTACAAGTGTTCATATATACTAGTGAGCAGGTCACTGGACCCATATTCTCAACGTTCAAGGTTCGAATCCAGGTTGCTCCATATTTTTATCTTTTCAACATCATGGGTCATCATTATTTTTCATAAGATAAATTTATAAAATTCATACTGGTTTCTTAGAGCATATAATCATATGGCAATCTTATGAATATCGAAAGTTTTATTCGCTGAGTGTGGGACAGGATCTCTAAGAAGACATGATATTTTCAAGTCGATATTCGAGTTTCAAAAAAACTCAAAAACGTGTTTTGAGGGATCCAAAATGGGTTTTGAGAAAAGCCCAAACACCATTCCGGAGAATCTCAAACGAGATTCCACAACCGCAACCCTGGAGAATCGGGATTCTGGATGATCCTGGATTCGAAAGAATTCAAAAATGGTACCTAGGAGTATTCCAAATCTGGATTAAAGGAGAGATTTTTAGCGTTCAGCGTTCCTGAAGTGTCCAATCGTTCAGTCTAAAGATTCCAAATAATCTAAAACATATGTTCGTAAGAAACGACAACTGAAATTTAGAAGAATATGAAAACGGTATTTCGATAAATCATAAAACAAGATTTCAAATGATTTGCTAATCGGTTTTCCGGAGAATTTCAGAATGAACCTCCAAACTATATCAAAACGGGATACCGAAATTTCGAGGAACACTAAAATGGGATTTGAAAAAATCACAAAACAAGATTCATCAGACTCCATCTGGACAATAATCTTCAGGAGCAACAACAGAACCATCCCAGAACAAATAGCCGAACACTTAGCCAACCACTTCTTCACAACTTTATCACGAAAAAGAAAACAGAAGAACAAAAAGCAATTGACTTTCCTTAAGCTACAAATTTACCCTACGACGACGAATTCACTCTAGAAGAACTACTCTATCATATGGACAAATTGAAAGGCTTCTCATCCAGCCGATGAGATGCACAACGATATACTCAAAAGACTCCCGCTATTCATCATAAAGAAACTACTAGCATCATACAATCACATCTGGACAAATGAAATCTTCCCCAACAGCTGGAAAAAATCCCACCTTATTTCAATTCCCAAACCTGGAAAAAGCACAAATGACCCAAAGATCCTCCGTCTCATATATCTTACCAGCTGTGTGATGAAACTTCTGGAAAGAATGGTCAACCGGCTTTTAAAAATCCTAGGAACCAATTTGCATTCCGCAAAGGAAAACAAACAACAGATACTCTCACAGAAATTAAAGCCATATGTACCAAAGCTATAAACGAGAAAAAACACGCTGAACTCCTATTCTTACACTGAGCGAACAAATCGAGAGGAATTCGCTCGAATATCGTATGGAAATTTATCACAAGATATTTTTGCAAATTTCATACGATTCTCTAATGGAATAGGACAACCGTATGAAAATTTTGATCGCAGAAAAAAAAAGTTACATTCGGGATTTGAACAGTGAACCTCGGAATCCAGAGGCGGGCCACTATCCCACGGGACAACACATACTTGAAAAGTGATGTCGATTGAAAGTGTATATAAGGCATGTTTCTCTCGACTAATGCAACAGTAATCATTTCATACGATTTCGTATGGAATGACTCTTGGACGCTTGTTTTATGATTCATTCATAGATTAAGAAAAAGCATACGACAGAACTTAGCAACATTTAATTCTAAAAAAAAACTGTCAAAAGCCGGTATAGGAAGACAAATAGCAAAGAATCTCACAACGGGAATGATTTCCAAAGTAAACTGAAGTAGGATCCAAAAAATCTCATAATAGGAAAACTTAGAATTCTGAAATTGAAACGCAAAACACCCGACGAATCCCGGAACGAGTTCGCGAAAAAAATTAAACGTGATTCAGAAGAACTGCAGAAAAAGGTTACATCCAGCGAAACAAGATGCCAAAGAATTCCAAAGCGGGATTCCATGGCATTTCAAAACGGGATTCCAAATAATCTAAAACCGAGATTTCACAAATCCTCTCACTGCAGTTCCAAAGAATCCTAAAAATGTTTTTCAAAAAATCACAAAACGGGATTCCAGAGCTTTTCAGAACAGAATATCAAAGAATATCAAAACGGTATTCCAAAGAAGCCCACCACAAGATGCCGAAGAGCTTCGGAATGAAATTCATAAGAATTTTAAAATGGGATTTCAAAGAACCCTTAAACTGGATTCCGAAGAATCTCTTAAATAATTTGTCAAGAATCCCACAAAATTGATACCGGAAAATCCACAACAAGATTTAAGAAAATCTTAAATGAGGGATCAGAGAATCTTAAATTATATTTTAAAGAATTATCAACAGAATTGATGGAGCAGCCTAGAATTTGTAAATTAAAAAATATAAAGCACATTCCAAACTGGTTAGATTTCAAAGAGTCCCAAAATGGGGGTTTCAAAAATTTCAAACTAGAATGGGAATACGAAGAACTGCGGAACGGAATACCGAAGAATAGATTCCAAATAATCTCAGATCCAGATTCCACAGAATCCCCCGTTGAGATAACGAAGAGTTCTAAAACAAAATTTGAGAAAAAATCCTCAAAAAGGATTCTGCACAATACCAAATCGAAATTCTAAAGTATTTCCGAGCCTGTAATTCCGGAGAATTCGAAACGTGAATCTGAGGAATTCCAGCACTAGATTTTAAAGAGCCTCGGAACGAGGTGAAGAAGAATCTCCGAACGCGATTTTGAAGACCAAATTAACGATATTTTCAAGAATATCCTGAAGAACATTTCATGAATACGACATACCGGAGGATTTTAGAAAGTCTCAAATGAAATTCCAGATAATCTGAAATTAGGTTCTTTGGAATACTTAACAACATCTACGAGAATGCTGTGCAGTTTATGGAACTACATAAGATTTGCAAAACAATGTAAAGGATATGCCAAAATATTCGATATGGGGATTGAGGGAATTTCGAATATTTTTAGGCCAAAATATTTAAAAGAGAATTTCAAACGGTAAATCCGAAGAGTCTCAAATTTAGGGAACGTCCATTAATTATGTCACGCAAAAATCACTTTTTATAAACCCCCCCCCCCCTCCCTTCCTTATCACGATTTTTTAATGACCTTCAAATTTTTATGTATGGATTGTCACGTTTTCCCACACCCCCCCTCCCCCCTTACTGCGTGACATAATTAATGAGCCCTCCCTTAGATTGATTTATTTTTACGACGAAAGATCAGAATAAAATTCCCTAGAATTTTCAAACGGAATTCCAAAGAATTCCGTAAATGGAGTTCCAAATAATCTGAATAATCTAAAATGAGATTTCAAAAAAAAATCATCGGCGTGGATTCCACCGAATCCCAAATCAGGATTCCAGAGAATTCCGAAGAAATCAAACGGGAATTCTGAAAATTTACAGCACGACATTTCAACGAGGTGTAGAAGTATCCCAAAATGAGATTTCAAAGAACTCTTGAACCAGATTTTGAAGAATCCCACAAACCGAAGGATTCATAAGGGAAGGTCCATTAATTATGTCACGTGGTAGAGGGGGGGGGGAGGGGGGTTTTGGGAAAACGTGACGATCCATACAAAAAAATTTGATGGTCCATACAAAAAACGTGACAGGGGGGTTTATAAAAAGTCAATTTTTGCGTGACGTAACTAATGGACGTTCCCTAAGGGAATGTCCATTAATTATGTAACGCTAAAAGTGACTTTTTATAATCACCTCCCCCCTCCCCTTGTCACATTTTTTTGTATGGACCATCATTTTTTTGTGTATAATTAATGGACCTTCCCTAATAAGATTTTAGAAAATCTCAAAAGAGATTCGTGATACTCCTTAATGAGATTCTGAGGAATTTTTAAACGTCAGGGAAAATTCTAAACGGGATCCCGAAACAACCAAAAATGTGCAAAACATATAAAGAATAAAACTCGACACGGAAAAAGTCTGTAAGTTGTAGACGAAAAAGGCCTATCTGTCAAAAGATAAGCTTTCTCTAGTGGAGTATAAAGGAATTTGCTTGCGTTTGCTAGTGATAATTTGAAAAAAGTATTTCAATGAAGTGTTAATTTAAATTTTCCTAGTTTCCTTATCATATAAAGGATATTCAAAAATATTTGAAATAAGATTGGAGAGAATTTAAAACGGTGAATCCGAAGAGTCTCAAATTGAGGTTTCCACAAAATTCAAACCAGAACAAAGAACTTCAGAATGTGTTTCCACAGAATCTTTAAACGGGATTCAGAAAAATCCCGTAAATGGACCCACAACGCACCCTTTAAAACATATAACAATCAATATAACACGAAGAAAACCAAACATCCAATTCCCGAAAGATTTATGGCGTACTTGGGACCAATCGTTTGTTTCAGCAAATTATTTAAGTTATGAAAAATCTAGTCCAATGAATGTGTTATTATAGCACGGCAAAGCATTTAATAACGTGAATTTTTCCTCTTAACTAAATAGGAAAACTCATTTCCCTTTTGTTGTCTGCGGTATAATTTTGTCTTGTTGTCTGTATGTGTAATTCTGTCAATAGAAATATACGGACAAGGTAGGAGTTACAAGAAAATGTAAACAAACAAAAACACCTGATGTGTACACGACGCTGAAAAAATACTCATAAATGCGTGAACTCTGCTAAAAGAGCCTAAAATAGGGGATTCCCTTCAAAAGAAAAAAAAAACGTAATCGATAATAATGGCGATTACAAATCGACATGGAGTTATCATAAGGGTCAATGTTGCAAACGTAAACAATGGTTTCTTCCGCAAATTTCATGAAAATGCAAACTCGCTCAAGCCAACTACCACTTCTATTGTAAAGGAGAACTCCTCTTCTGTACAATCATCGTGGTGATTCACTATGATTAAGTTAGCATTCTCGAGAAATTTGCGGAAGAAGCCATTGTTTTCGTTTGCGACATTGGCCCTTATGAAAACTCCATGTCGAAATAATCCATAGAACGAGACTAAAATTGATAGTTGCAGTTTTTAACTAGCTTGATAATATAGCTGGCAATAGTCGGTTGGGTCAATAAATCTAATAACAATCGGAATTCCGGCAGGAACTTTCTTTCAATCCACCAAGCAATAAAACACGTACAATTATCTAAACCAATTATAATCCTTATAATAACATCATAAATTTGAACATTTTATTCAGTCGAACCAATACCTATAATGCCGATTATTTATAAAATTTGTTAATTTTGAAAACCCTAGGCCAAGAAAAGATCACCAAATTCTACACAGAACTTCTAATGGCTAAACTACTACATAACTAGCGACTTATTTTGTTCTCTGCCCAAAAACAATAATCATTTTTGCTCCCTCATGGTTCTCCAAATGTAGCTCCAAATAGGTTCGGCAGCTTAGTATTTGGGCAGTTCTTGACTTCAGAGTTGTCCTTCTCCGAAGCGGCGCATGCAACAGCGAATCTGAAAAAACAAGTCTGTTAATTCTAGAGAATTGAGGAAAGTTGTTCCCGTTTGCGCGACTTACGGCTGTTGCATGCCAAAGTACTGCTGGTCGGCGCCGTTGTTCTTCTTGAAGTTGTGCGGCGAATAACGATTGTACAGGCCCCAGATGCTGTTCATCAGCTTATCGCTGTACTTGACCGGTGTGAGGTCAAGCGCTGCAAGTACACAATCACAAATACACACTTTTTATTCGAAAGACAATTTCAGAGACAACGCCGGGGCAGGCTGAGTGATGAAACAATGTTGGAATGTTGTGCAATTTTTTGTTCTCTATGATTGGTTGCTATGCCAACATAATGGCCAACGTGATAAGATTGGGACGGTGACGTGTTTTGGCGAGTCCGGCACCTCGGATCGAAATCGAATACTCACTGTTGTTCATGTAGCGCGGTGAGTCCTGTTTTTCGGTGCTCAGACGAGCCACTGCGAGGTCCTTGTCGTTCTGTGCTTTGCGCAGCTTGTGCACTGCGAAGGCCGATTGTGGAAGGCAAGCCATTTNAAAATGGGCGGAAAGAGAAACAATGGAACATTGGTTGAGTAAAGTGAATTTTTGGTGATTACGATATCGAGAAACGTAAGCCTCATAGCAGTGCAAATTGGTAACTCATAATTAGAAGTGGTCAGGACATTATTCAAATCTAGATAAGTTCCCGGAAATTCAGGAGAAGTGCTCAGTAAGAAAACCTAGTTTGCGGCATTTGCGGCTTATTTCAAGTTTTTCTATTCATCAACCACTGTTGGCTTTGGCACAAGCTTCATACAAAATTAAATATTAGTTCGATATTCTCAACTGTAGAGTTTGAGTGGCTTCTAGGTTTCGTTGTATCTATTTTTCAACAGTCACCAACAGGGTTGATTCCGTTAAATATAAAATGTTTAACGTGTTTTCTTCTCATCGGCACCAAAGCCCATGCACTAAAACAAATAACTACATATTGCCCAAAGGTCTAGTGCTGACGACTACTCTCTGGTCATACTACAGAATTCCATTTCTATTGATCTTTTTTTTCAATCCACTCCCAAACAAATGTCACCTCTTTGAACTTCGGGTAAACCGCGAGAAAACGATTCAAGTCCTACTGGTGATAGTATTAAGTAATTCATTTGCTCAAAACAGAAAAAACAATCAAACAATCAAATATTGACTCAGTATAGCTAACGCGATTGAGCCTATCAAATAAATGAACTAGATAGAAAAAACTACAAATTTTATGAATAAACTGAAGATGTGCATTAGTAAAGGGTCACACACAATCGATACGTTTGCGTTCCGTTGACTTAAATCTGACAGAAAACCTATGGGAAAATTGTCAAATTCACGCAAATGCATCCGCATCCGGCTAGCCAAAAGAACATCTTCTAAGGAAAAGGTAGACAATAATTGATACTTTTTCTTTTTGTTCTTTTGTTATGTATTTACGCGTCACCTCATGGAAGATACATTATGTATTTCTGGCACCACTTCGATTGTTTGTTTTCTCACTGTTTAGTCTCCCTCTTACTGATGTGCTTCACATGATGGAAAAATATGTGTGGGTTGAACGTCAACAACTCCATGGTTAAGGCTAGTATGCAGCTCTCAAGTAATGTGCATTAGGATAGGAAAAGTAATGGTCAAGAAATGTTTTAACTGTCGGAATTACTTACCTTGTATGCAGCTGAAATGGAGGACAAACTTCGTAACGTTATTAACGTCTGCCTATAGTCACTAGATTCATAGTCTGGCGGATACAATGACGGGAGCCAAACTGAACTGTCACTTGGCGGAGACAATCGAGTATACCTCGAGTAATTCATGTTAAGCGCCTAAATGCCATTTGTAAACAATGACTTTAAATATCGATTTCTCTTGAATCTCAAATCAGTCTCGTGAAATTAAAGCAGCATTTGGTAGAATAGATGGTTAGTTCTACCATATGGAGTAGCAGGATATGGTGGGATTCTCGTAATTCGTGAGAAATCAACGTTTAAAGTCATTGTTTACGAATGAATTTTAGGCTCTTAACATGAATTACTCGAGATATGCTCGATTGGCTCCGCCAACTGACAGTTCAAATTGGCTCCCGTTGTTGTATCCGCCAGACTATGAATCTAGTAACTATACGTCTGCCCAGGTAATCTGAATGAGGCTGTCACTTTTCCTTGCGGAATAATATTTCGTTCGATTATTCTGCAAGGAAAACGAACATTTTATCCATACTGGAGCAGTTGTCAATATTACTTCGGTAGAAATGGCAAAAATTACATCAGGTCTTTACATGTCAGCTGCAAACTAGGCTTTACCAATAAACATAAATTTTGGATTGTAATTTTGACAGGTCAATAGGAAACTAGCGATTTAAAATTAATTCACGACTGGCAACCCCGGTAGTCCCAAGTACACCTTCCACCTTGCAATACATTCTTGCGCTTTTCGGAACTAAGAGCTTTGTTTATGTTTCGCTTTTGGAATTTGGAAGATTTGGAAGGGGTTGTTCGTTGTGAGTTATGTTTTTTGGATTCATTAAGCTTGGGCCGATCTTGGGACCAATGTACCAGGGCTGGCTAGTCAAAAATAAAGTAGTTATAGTGTTTGGCTCAGGATGAACCAGCACATCGGTTCCAGCTTAATGATTCGCCTCTAATAACATAGCTCATTCCAACACACCCTCGGTTATTCTGTCAAAATAAACCAGCGAATCAAAACAAAAACAAAGATTGTAGTACCAAAAAGCGCAAGAATGTATTTGAAGGTGCAGGCTGCAAGGTGTACTTCGGTCCAAGAGGTTCTGCAACAGTGAACCACTACTTTCTGAGCCTAAAACTGTATCCATTTTTTCCTTGACTTTCCAGCCCCTGGTTATGTTGAAGTACAGGAACACTTTCTGTTCACCCGAAACCCAGTCATCATCCAAAATCCTTCTTCAATCAGACTTTTGAACCTGATCAGATCTCTGAATCTGAATGTAATTCGTAAACTACGGAATGTATCGGAAATAAGCTATACACATACATTTGCGTTTGAATGTGCTCATCACAGCATGCTGTGCGTTAAGTTTTCATTTTTCGTTGGATTATTTTGTTTGCACAATTTATACTCTTTGCTTCCGAAATGTCGGGCACTGAAAATGCAGTGAAAATTAAAAGTTTAAATTATATTTTGGACACATTGCTACGTGAATATTGTGTAGCTATAAATTGACAAACCACATTGGATTTCATCACGGGAGTGAGAAATTCATCATGAACAAGTTAGGGGAAAACTATTCTTTGGATGTACCGCCAGGGCGAAAGCAAAAAATCGGGATCTTTCAACCCGAAACAGGACCAAAAAGGGGAACAAATCAAAAGATCAAAATATGAAGCAGATAATCGACAAACAATAAGTAGAACAAAAATAGCAATGCACTGCATTAAGGGCCCGGAAGCTCATTTGAAAGATGGCTTTAAAACGCTTCTACGTCCACAATATTATGCTAACGTCGTAGAGAAGGATGCAACACAACGGTCGAGAATTCCCCGGTTTGACACACAGATGGCGTCACTATAAAAAAAAAATCCTTGATAGCGTTCAATAGATGCATCCTCCAAACATCACGTGTCAAAATTTAATGACATTTTGATTACTAGTTGCTTGAAGTGATGCTACCTAAGCGAAAAAAAAAATCGTAGTATCATAAAGCGTTGGTTTAAAATAAAAAAAAATACTGTCCAAGCCAAAAATTAGATGCAGACTCTGCTTCAGGCGAATCGACCATAATATTGAGTGGTATGCTGAATTTAAACGTGGTCGTACAAGCACAGACGATGCACCCCACTCTGGTTGCCCAAATGACGCTGTTGATCCTGTAACCATCTCGAAAGTGTACTCTATCATTGTCGAAAATCAAAAAAGTGAAATTTAAGGAGATTGCATGCATATTGCATGAACAATTGGGGTATGAGAAAATTGTTTGTGCAATGGGTGCCGCGCCAGGGGTGAGTCACTTAGAACAGTGTGCCAGGCACGCTATAGAAGAACATCTCACACCATGCCGGAACTGGTGTGGCACTCTGTGGCACACTTTTGACATTTGTACTTTTCGAAGATATAACCTGGCAGCCCTGAAAAATTCACGTTGTATGTTGTTGTGGTTGGTTTGTATCGTCACGCAACAGACATAAAATTTAGAAAAAAAATTATAAGCGAAATTGTTTATAAAATCTTGAAGGGAACAATGGATGTGCTAAGCGATTAAATTAATAAGTCGTGACATGATATCACCTAGCAGCTACTATTAAAGGCACATTTTTGGAGCAAATTATGGAACCATCAACCTCTATTATCTCCAGTCGTTGGCTCAGCTAACCATCGAGCTGATCCAAGAGATTTAAGAGGACATGCGGATCATGACTGAGAGCCTTTGTGAATAAGTTGGTGGAACTCCTTTGAGCAAAGATCGAAGAAAGGAAACTGGCACATTTACAGCCAGAATAGACATAGTAGTAATGACGTAAAACATCGATACAAGCATTGACATTAAATGTATGATAAACAAGTCACTTTCCTGCTGCAGTGCAATTCGTTGAAGAAGATTATGATAGTATATATGAAATACGCATTACATCAGGCGGTTATACTTAACAACTTCATATATGTAATTACAGGTGAATCGAATAATTCATATTATTACAGGGGTTTCTCGCATGGAAGATACGGTTTGATACATTTTGTTAAAAGGTCGGATGAATCTGCTATCTAAGGGTGGAGTTGCGTATAGTTCATTGTTTTCGCATGCGTACGTGTGCTGTTGAGAAAGTGAATAAACCAATCATAAATATATAACAGTTTATAGGAATCAAGAGTATCAAAAACGCGCTTTCCATAACAAAAAACCTTAACCGAGACTCGATTCACCTGGATTTTTTTTTGCAAAGCTAAACAAATCAATCGCCTGGTTGCCAGGCGTAGCCAAAACATAACGATTGAACTGTTAAACTACCATGGCACACATAGGAACATATTTTCACTCACCGTAACGCTTAGGCCGTTCCCAAACGCTGTTCTACTTTGTATGGGCTGTTTTAGTTTACAACTAGAACTGAAACAAGCCATTCCCAATGATGTGTTGCAGTGCTAATTTTCGAGCAAATTTTTGCAACAGATTTACAACTGCTCGACAGCTCTGTTTTATTTTTAACGCGATTTGAAACACGGATGCAACATTGTTTTAAACTGGGTTTCTGTGTAGTTGTGGCAGCTGTTATGACTGATGACTGTCAAAGTAGCGGTTTTTAGTTGGTTTTGCAAGTGATTTTTTTAACGCGAAATTAAGATCGACTAATATTTTTAAAACATGGCATTGCGATTAACGTGTTTTTGTTTTAATTTTGACAGTTCCAAAATTTAAAACTGGCAAGCAGTTTGCAACAAACATGAAACTCAGCGTTGGGAACGGCCTTAGAGGCACACTAAAAAATGGGCACAAGGGATATTTTGCAAAGCGACGCACCCCTTGGTGCCACGCTTGCTCACAGCCGAACAAAAACAACAACAAAAACGTATCGCTTCTTCTCAATTTATTGCTCACCTCATCAACCGTATTTGCCAGATTTAGCCCTCAGCGACTATTTCCTCATATTTGAAAAAGAAATTTGGATCAAATATAGAGGTCATCGCCGAAACTGAACCGTTTTTTGATGGCAAAGCGAAATCGTGGTATAAAGCCTGTCCATGTTAAATGTCGGACACTTTTCATCCAGGGTAGATTTTGAAATATTTCAAGGATCGCTGAAACGTTTACTTATGACAGCTGAAACTCTTTACTTTATTTCGTGGTAAAGGGTGTCCACAGTTAAATTGCATTACTTTCAATAACATTTCGCCTTTCGGGTTGATTTCAACAAAATTTTGGGTGAAATGACCTCAGCGTGCTTACACTGCGTGAGTTTCATTGTGAAATGTGTCATAGTTTCGAAAATGGAGTCAAAGGAACAGCAAGTACGCGCAAACATTTTGCACACGCACCTCGACAACCCACTTCTTTCGCACCGAGCCATTGGAAAGATGTTGAAAATTCACCAGTCTACAGTGTCTCGTGCCATAAAACGTTTCGGGGAACGTTCAACTGTCGATCGGAAGGTGAGTGGTAGTGTTCCGTACGGTGTGAAGGATCACCAGCGAGTGGTTGCTGCCTTTAAACGCAAACCCAACTGTTCTGTTCGGGATGTCGCGAAAAAGCTGCACTTGACCAAATGTTTCGTGCAGAAAGCAAAGAAACGAGCCGGGGTCTGTTTATTCAAAGTTCAGAAAGCTCCAAGCCTCAATGAAAAACAGAATAGGGGACAGTTAAAACAGGTGCGCGTAAGCTGTACACATAAATGTAGACGAAACCACACTGCTGCATCATGGACATTGAAACACACGTAAAAGCGGACCTTAAACAAATTCTCGGCAACCAGAATGTAACTGACAGAAATACAAGTTCGATGTTCCAGAGTCTCTCAGGAAACAGCAAATGTCAAATTTCCCCAAGAAATTCATGATTTGGCAGTACAGGATCACTTCACTTCGTGATCACTTCATGATCACTACAGAACAGGAAATGCTGAAGTCATGGTTGAAAGCGGAAAAAAAAAATTTCGGTTCAAGGGTTGTACAAAATCTTATGCGTGGTATTAAGAAGAAAGTTTGGGCTTTTGGATTTGGTTAAAAAAATACAGTGAAATAAAAATCCCTAAACCAAGATTATACATTGTTTTTTATTCCCTGAATATTTCATGACAATCGGTTGAGAGACTTGTTTTTGAGGACGAGTTTAAAGTGATGCAATTTAACTGTGGACACCCTTTACAAACAACATGTTTACATTCTTGCTACACACTTAGAAAATTTTACAGTATTCGGTCATTGTTTACCAAACGTTCAACAGCTGAACGTTCGGTTATCCGATTTACCGGATTTCGGTGAAATTTTACAGTATTCCGGTAAAAAAATTACCGGAACTTGTCAAATTTTACCGAAGTCCGTTAAATCGGATTACCGAACTGTTCAGCTGATGAAAGTTCGGTTAAAAATTACCGAATACTGTAAAATTTTCGAAGTGTGTACATTCAGTAAAATGGCGTCGAATCAAGTGCGCAAACGCATTTTGTACGAACGGCAACAAATTCCGAATTTATCGGTAGTTCTTGCCAAGAAACTAAAACTACCGAAAACTACCGTGCTTTGTGTTTGCAAATCATTCAACCAGCGGTTGACTGTGGATCGGAATCTTGGAAATGGAACAAATCGAAAAGTATGCTCGCGACATTATTGAGAAAAATCCCAATCTTTCTGTGCGAAATGTGGCTCACAAAGATGGGAAGTCAAAATCATACATACAAAAAATGAAGCAAAGGCAAGGACTGAAGGCGTACTAAGAGAAAATGTGCCCAACCATGATGACAAGTAAAATTTCATTGCAAAAAGGCGTGCTACGGAGATCTACACAATTTTTTTGCAAAAATTTCTTGTATGATAATGAATGACGAAACATACGTACTTGAAGACTTTAAACAGCTTCGGGGTCTGGCATTTGCAAAGGCGAAATGCAAAGGAACGCCGTTGCCGAGCATTTCCGGACAAAGAAGGTGTCAAAATTCTCGAAGAAGTATTTGATTTGACCATATGTAATCACTGTGGTCGAAAATCAAATAGTTTCGTCTCTACCGGTTTTATCAATAAGGATGTGTACGAGAGAGAATGTCTGGTTGTTACCGTTTATCAGGAGCCAGCTCTGTTTTGGCCTGATTTGGCCTCTTGTCACTATGTGAATACCGTTCTGGAATGGTATAAGGTACAAGAGGTCAAAAACAGTCAATCCACCAAACTGTCCAGAACTTAGAGAAGTACTGGGCTCTAGTTAAGCGGAAACTCTTCGAAACTATAAAGAAAGCAAATGGTACCGATGATTTCAAAAGAAAATGAAGAATCGTCACGACGGGCATGTATGAGGATACCGTACATGGAGAATTTTACAGAAATAAGGAATAACAACTTAATCAACTGTTTCTAACTCTATTATTTCGAACTGTAAAACCGGTTTTGTTAAGTTTGTGTACATTTTGCTATTATTTTAGACTCCGAAATTCAACGTAGACAGTCTTTAAAAGTGGTGTCGATATGTAGGAGCGTCACTGGATTGATTGTATTGCTCTTCTAGGAGGATTCCTATATTGATGAATGAAATCGAAATTTGAAAAAGAAAAAAAAGTTTTCTTTACAAATCGGGGACTTCTTGAATGATGTTTCGAGCGATGCCGACAGGATGATTTAAGTGAAATAATTTGGGGAAAAGCACTGGTTATGCAAGCAATGAAGATTGTACTCTTAAAAAAAGCTACACTTGATTAATTTGCTTGATTGATGAAATTTTGGGTATAAATAAACTAGAGTGTAATGTTCACATGTGCAAAATCGTCACATTCTATCAAGTGGTTATCGAGATGGCTTCCAACCCAGAAGTGCTTCGACGAAAAATTATGGACGCTGTCGTGGAATATCCAGGCTAGTCCCGCATGTGGATCGCGAAACAGCTGCACTCCCGTTTCATTGTACTCAATTTTGGAGTACAATTGTATACTATCTCTTTTTTTCTCTCACGGAAATGTTACTCAATTTTCGTAAAAAGTGGATCTACTTAATTTTATTAGTAACATTTCTGTGAGAGAAAAGGTGATAGCATACAATTGTACTCCAAAATTGAGTTTAATGTAACGGGAGTGTGGAAAATAACAATTCGACCCTGTCCCGTGTGATAGAATCGTGCGGAAAAAAAGTGAATCTGACCGACCCCGTGAGGGATTACTTCAAAGGCAATCCGAATCATTCGATTCGAGACGTGGTCAAGAAGGTCAATTTTTTCGTCTGTTTTCTCCAGCAGCCAATGAAGCGGGTCGGACTTCATATCTTCAAGGTAAGGACGGCACCTAACCGAACCGATAAACAGAATAGGGTTGCCAAATCCCGCGCCAGAAAACTGAGTAGTTGAGTCTGTCGATTTTTGATGGAACCTCGAGGCATCGACGACGTATTGCTGTACATGGATTGAAATTGTGTAATGTTTGCAAGAAATCAAATTAAGAAACGCGTTGTCTGGTCGAATAAATCAAAGATAACAAGAAACGATTTGCAGCCTGCACCTTGCAATACATTCTTGCGCTTCTCGGTACTAGAATTTTTGTTGTGTTTTAATTCGCTGTGTTATTTTGACAGAATGTTTGAGGGCATGTTCGTGTGAGTTACGTTATAAGAGGCGAATCATTAAGCTTGGGACCGATGTGCTGGTTCATCCTGAGCCAAACAGAGGACTGAAAAAAGCGTTAGTTCTTGAAGCTTGCCACGTTTGGTGTGGCGCTAGTGACGATTTTAATATTTTAAGCTCGGTTCACAACGGATTATATTTCTTTATAATATTTCTTCTACCAGTATCACTAATATACTATCAAAAAATACTATCGTTGTGATAACCACTGCACTAAATACAACACGGAAGGTTTTTCTCTCGAATCAAACGACAAAACACGACAAATTCCGCCTAGAATATTGTTTGCTGCATATTGCCTTCAGGAAACCCGAGCTGTCAAATTAGCACCACACGCAGCACCATGTTTCGACTTCACGAATGGTGTTCTCGGATGAAAGCCGGTTCAGTCCTGTGCAGCCAAACACTATATCCATTTTTTTATGCCTATCCAGCTGCTGGTAAAGTGTTCCAAATGACTAAGGAGTTTACTTGCACTTTTTTAAAAAGCACTATTTGAAAATCTTTTTTCATGGTATTAGTAGAACGATCGTGATTTGGGAAACTAGGAGAATTTAAAATTAACACTTCATTTTTCGAATTTAGTTAATGACAGTGCAAACCATAATGCGAAATTTACGAGCGTAGCGTTAGATTTTGAACGGAACTAACTTTAGTCACACTTTGAACATTTAACTCATTTAGATGTGTGCAATAATGTTCAGATCATTGTGAAAAATATCATAACTCTACATGGCTTCGTTTTCCCTCGTGACAATAAGTTGAGGTCATTTCACCTATAACATTTTCAAAAGTATCACTCTTTTCTCAACTATGTTGGGAACTATTCAAAAGCAAAATAATGACGGATGTTAGCATCAAAACGTGTAGATACAAGTAAACCTTAACGTGAAACTTCTTCAGTTACTTGTAACTTCACTTTAACGTTAAGGCGCGTTTCTTCAAGGGGTTTCGCAGAAACCTCTAACTGAAAGGATGCATTGAATCCTTCAAAATACAAAGTGAGATCGAGTTCTCTGAAATCATCTGCAATGTTTTTCGAAGTTGACTTCTCGCGATTAAAATAAATGCATTTAAATTAAATTCATCATCAGCAGGTAGAGAGCCTTGACATCTTGGTTCGCTGTAGGTAGTTAGATTTTATTTCCGAGAAATCACCGGACTAAACAGTTGTTTACAAAAGACATATTGCGCAAATGAAAAGTTGATTAGAATCAGAGCAACATGTTAACCCTGGACCATCACGCAAGTTGAAGAAAATTGAACTTCATTTAATACAAAACGGAACATCCTTCTCCCTCACAGACCAAAAACGCCCTAGCCCTTTTATGAATCAGCTGTTCTCCGCGTATCGCCCATAAGAACCGAGAAGCTTCTTCTAATCACCGGACCGGTAATCATCCAGTACAATGTTTACGTCAGCTTGAATTAGGTTACTACGTCGCTATCTGCGTCGGTTCGTTTTCATTTCAAATCTACACTCTAAACCAACACTGTTCATTATTACCTCCACACTGATCGAAAAGCAAGTCCGCTAAATCGAGCAAATTTTGCCGGTTATGCTGCCTTTGCTGCAGCTCCGCTACCCGTAATGATGCTTCGTGTGGCACGTCCAGGCAGATACCGATCTTCTGGTAACGTTCAATTCTCACCATCCAATTCTCCAAATGCCGTCTCACCGACTCAGTAGTCAAATCAATATCGTTCTTACACTCAATGAAAGAGAGGGTTTCGGAGTTTTGATCACAATCCGTACCGATCACAGTTTTTTTTTGTTTTGTATCACTCAGTTCTACTCTCCACTCTTCTCAGTTCAAAAGATCACAGTTCGAAACACGCTTGCAACTCAGTCCAGGACACACTTAACTATGACTTTCTTATCACACAAATACACTGTAAAAAAATCCTTATCTCTTGCGAATCACTCGCTGCTGTTACTCATTGGCTCCCTGTTACAGACCACTACCAGTCAAAAAGGACGATCGCGACTTCAACTCAGCTGAGCACATACCACAAGTATGCTGGTTTGGAATCAACTGGAAGACAACTCGGAACCACGATTGGCTTTTATGCCCGGGCAGCGGTCGAAGACGAAACATCGATCGGTGAGCCGAATTTTGCCGAACACGGTGTCTACGTGATCTGCCGAAGCAAATTGCAACATGCCTCTCTTGCCTGGCGGACCGGTATCGTCTCGAGCAGTTCTAAACGATTGACTTGACTTGCACGCCTGATTGCGAACCGGGCCGGGACGGGGCGGGTGGTATGCGTTATCAGTATTCTGACACCAGACAGACGGAACGCAGTAGAGATACACCCGGTGATCGTTACAGGGAATACAAAATATGATCGATTGTTTGTTGTATTGAAGAGAGAAGCGAGAAAATCACTATTTTGGACATCTAGTTTTGTTTTCCTGATTTGTCTTTGCTGACAATACTAAAATTCCGTTAGAATTTGGCCTTAAAACTTATTTTGTTACCGTACAGAATACATTCTAGATCGCATATATAGACTGTTCAGATAATTATAACTACACCAAAGGGTGTTCCGATCAAAATTTGGTCAAACAGTAATGTGTGTGAGTCGATCAATTAATAAGTCAAATACATTTTCTTTTTCAAGTTCAGTTAATACAGAATACAGGAAAAATATTCAGCAGAGCTTCCTTTTTACCGAATGCGAATTGCCGGGTTTTTCGTATAACTCCTGCCATAAGATATTGTATAGTCTCATTGTCCACTTTATTCGCCGCAGAACGCCAGTAAAATATCTCGTTCATTCATTTCAACAGACATAATGAATGGTCAAATCTACTGAAGGAGTGTCTGCAAAACAGGTTGCCACCTTTGATCAAACAGCATAACAAGCCTACAATCTTTTGGCCTGATCTTGCTTTCTGCCATTCTTCTAAATATGCACTAGAGTAGTACAAAAGGAATACTGTCGTATTTGTACCAAAGGTGATGAATCCACCAAACTGCCCAGAGACTTTCTGGGCTTTGACGAAGGCGAAGCTGAGAAAACACATAAAACCAGCGGATAGTGTTGAAAATTTAAGACACATTGGTCAAAAGTGGTAAAAATGGTAGGAGCACTATGCAGAAGGATATGAGCAGTGTTAAGGGAAAAGTTAGAGAACCCTACGAAAAATCGAGCATGTTGAAATGAAGATGGAAAGAAAACATTGTTACTGACTATGTTTGAGAATGAAATAATAAAAAATCACAGCATGGTCTTTTTTATTTGATAAAGAAAGTGTATTTATATTTTTCGGAACAGTCTATACCTCATCAAATATTGTTTCTGTAGGTGTTTATTTTCCAACACCATTGTTATTGTGACAACCACCATTACAATTGTCTGTGACACAACTAGTTTATAGGTACTGTTCTAGCAAACGCGAACGATAGAAAACAGAAAGAGAAAAACGTCGTCCTATTTTTACGGAAAGTTTAAAATAGTTTAGAAACTTCGTGTGACATGAATTTGACAGCTTGATTAAAAACGATTTTTTTTGGTAATGTATGTTTATGAGTTGTTATAATCCATTCTTAAAATTTGATTCCGTATCAGAAATAGCACACGTATGCAGTAATAAGCCAGCTATAAATGATATTATTAGTGACCTAAAATTATGTCGTAATTTGTTTCTTTTAAACCATTGTGGCAGCAGAAATGTTTCGACTCCTGTACAAAAATATCAAGACATTTTATCCCATGACGGTTCACTTTCACGTGTGTTCAATTTGTACGAACTGAAAAATGTACAATGTTAGGCAGATAACACAGTACAATTACCACCACTGAGCTTGAACACTTATTTTATCTACTCTTCTTTACAACTTTTAGGACATGTTTATAACTACTTTAAAGGGTGTCCCACAACAAATTGCAACATGAAAAAAACGCACTCCTATTAATTAGTTGATAGATTGAAAAACCCTTCTTGAGGAGTGGAAGAACGAGAGTTAATACGAATGAAACACGAAGGAGTTGATGTTAAATGAAAAAAAAAAGAATAAAGCACCAACTTGCACAAAAACAATGTTTTTGATTATTTTTAAAACATTCGCATTGCTCAATCCACCCATCCGAATAAATTGAATTCCTAGCTTCCCAAGAGGCAGCCAAATCTTTTGATATAGCCCAGCCTCTTGAAGCTTCCCCTGATTCTCGGTATTTCTTTGGTCCTTGATATCCCCTTTCCCCTTGAATCCACCTGCCCTTCCTGCCTCTATCCCATACTCTATAGCTGCCCCTTCATCCATTGACACCCTGTCTTTTTCTACCACTTGCCCCTGTAACTCCACAGCCTATTGCGGCGTCACTGTCTTTGCTATACCACAGACTCTCTCTCTCTCTCTCTCTCTCTCTCTCTCTCTCTCTCTCTCTCTTGCTACTTCATACTTCTACTACCATATTGCTGACCCTTGCTACTCTTGCTCCTGCTTTCCAACTGGCGCTTGCTACTTTCCTACCTCTTCTTATTCATTTGCACTAGGGGTATGTACAGCGTTAACAAACTGGAAGCTCAAGTGTAGATTAGCGCCACACAGTGAGTGAGTTCCACAAACATGGGGCTACCATCCGGAAGGGCTTGGCTATTAGCACAATTTTACTGAAGAAAGCAGTGTCCTAACTGGTAAGGCTCTCGAGATATAGCAATCACTAACTGGAAGGTTATATGCACACAGTTAGTGAGTTCGGAACATACGTTACTACTACCCGGAAGGGCTTGGCCACTAGTACAAGTTTGCTGAAAAAGCAGTGTCCTAAGAAGTAAGGCTCTCGATATATAGCATAATAGACACAGTGAGTAAGTTCCGAACACATGGGGCTACCACCCACAAAGGTTTGATCACTAGCCTAAGTTTGCTAAAGAACACATCGTCCTAACTAGTAAGGCTCTCGAGATATAGCAATCACTAACTGGAAGATTATATGCACACTAGCGCCATGTAGTGATCAGAATTCCAAACTTTTGGGACCACCGCTGAGAATGGGCTCGCCCACTAGGACGAAGTTTACTGAAGACTGGTATGACCCTAACTGGTCGAGAGCCTCGAGATATCCTAGGATGATACCTGATCACCCTTTCCCCATCGCGTCACAGCACTCATATAACTCGAAAGTAAAAGCGCCTCCGGCGGTGTAATTCCCAATCAGACAGAGAGTCAGCTGACACAGGCTTGTTGGTGTTTTTGATGGTGCCTCGATCACCATACCACTCAATATCACTCGCATGCCAAATTTGGTTCCATTTTACTGCATTAGTTCTCGAGTTATGCTGAAATTTGTGTTTGATTCGTATGAGAGCCCCCTCTCCAGAGCGAAGAAGGGGTCTCGAACAATCATCAGCTCCAAAAACTCCTGCATACAAAAATTCACGCTGATTGGTTCTGTAGGTTTCCGAGTACGTGATTGAGGTCAAACAGAACAAACATTTCAAACAAAACATTTCATGCCTTCTAAAAACCTCCTCCTCGCCAAATTAAGTTCCATTTGTTTGATAAGTTCTTGAGTTATGCAAAAATTTGTGTTTTCATTTGTACGAGGGCTTTCCATTCCAGAGGTAGGAGGTTGTCTCGAACCACAGTGGGGACAATTATTGGCTACAAAAGCTCCCACATGCCAGTATGGTTCCATTCCTTTGATTGAGTTCGCGAATAATGCAAAAATTGTGTTTTCATTTTGTATAGAGACCATCCCTTCCTGACTAGGAGAGAGGTCTCAGACTACCATGGAAACATTTTTTGTCTCCAAAAACTCCCAAATGCTAAATTTGGTTCCATTTGCCTTGATTAGTTCTCGAGTTATGCAGAAATGTGTGCTGCATTTGTATCGGAGCCCCCCTTCCAGAGCTGGGAGGGGTCTCAAACAATCTGTCTAGAAGCTTTCCCGGCTTCAAATACTCCGGCATACAAAATTTGACGTCTAAACCTTATAGACCAGAGACACTACTGAACTGATCGGCGTAGAATGTTTAGTGAGAGATGTTTTGGGACCGGAAGTTCTTTAGATAGTTAGAAACCACTCGCCCTCTTCGACCGAGGGGGGGGCTCCTACAAATGAGGAGAGCATATATTTCATGCGCCAAGGGCTCGATACCAATGTCAGAGGAATCAAATTTAGCATGTGAGAGTTTTTGGCTAGCGAAACGATGTTTTTGTGAGGTTTGTTTGCGACTCCTCACCTTTCTGTCAGTGGAGGCTCCCATACAAATGAAACAAAGTTTCTGCCACATAGCTCAAGAACTAATCAAGCCGATGGTACAAGTTTTGTGGCTGAGTTTCTGGAAGCAAAAAAATGTTTCTGTGGCGGTTCCCAGACCCTCCTCTCTCTAGAAGAGGAGCTCTCTTGCAAATGATAGCTGAAATTTTCTGCTCTGCCATATAGGGAGGATTAAATCCCAATCTGGTAGATCAAAATTAGAGTGTTTATATATTGACCTGCTTCTGCTCGGGTAAACTTGTTGTTCGGTGTTGGTTGGTGAGGTTGAGTAAATATGTTCAGAAATGTAACATTGTTGATCAGGGTTTTGCTTCAAATTTGAATTTGTATCACAGTTAAGTCAGGAGGGGTTTTATATCGGTGGGTGTAACTACTGGAAGAAGATTCAGGCGCAAGCGAAAAGCGAAGGTCAAAGGTCAAATCAGTCACGAACAATTGACCATTGCTCATAAGTGGCCTGACGTTCAAGTGTGAAACGTTTCCAGAAGTTTGAAGGAGAAGCTCTGAACAGCCAGGTGTACCGCTAATAGTTGTTGCAAATTGTATCCAAAGAGAAAAACCACTCCAAACTCGCCGGAACTACGTCCAATGCGATAAATATCGGGCAATCGTAAAGAGAAACCTCAAAAAAAAAAAACCAAAAACTAGTGGAACTTGAAAATCAGTTTGGATGGAAGGTGTAGTTTGATGGAAGTGTAGTTTGATGGAAGGTTTGATGGAAGGTATGAAACGTAAAGCCCAAGCGTTCGCATTTGGAAAATCGGAAAGCTAATCAAATAATTTTGCTGTGTTTTGTAGACGATTGAACTTCGAAAAGAAATAAAAGATTGATTACTTATATAATATATACTAATCCTTGTGCGCTCAATCATGTTCGAACAGATTTTTTTTACCGTTCCATTCTTTAAAAATCACGTACTTTTACACAACACCCACAGTTAATAATAATTTACCTCCTTACCAACCTACCCGGCGATGTGTTCGTTCGATAAATCCTTCATCTTGAATCAAACCTAAGTAACAATTTCAGTTCTATTCCAACCTCCTCCAAAGATCCTCTATGCATCTTTAAGGCCGAAATGTGTACAAAGTGGCCCCACTCTGTAGACAGTTGTGGCGAAAACAAATTAATAAAACCTTTTCCAAGCCCGTAAAGAGTTTGAAAAATGTTCTAGTGAAAGATGTTATGACCACTTTAGAACCATCATAAAACCTGTTGGCCGCCACAGCCGAATGGCCACAGCTATCAAGCTTCACGGCGATATCGTGGTTGGTTTTGTTTTCCTGCTTTGTTCGATTCTCTCTGCTCTTCTGATTCGTTCAACAGTAAATAATGGCATCAAAAAGCTCGGAAGTGTTGCGGGAAATTATGTTTGATAGCAAAATATATAAAACAAATTGAGTTTTTTGCTGGCGCGCTGTAATATCATGCTGCAATTCATGTGCGAGTCTCGATTTACCATGGTGAGTATTGGCACGATGAGAAGTGAAAATTAATGCGCCTCGGAAACAATGTGAGTTTACAACAACAAAATTGAAAAGAAATATATTCAATAAATTGATCGAGAAACTTCTGAAAATTGGTGGGTGTCAATGGTTTATCTAAACGAATACCAAATTTTTTCTCAGAATCTACCGGTTTTGGTGTAACTTCACATTTAAAATTTGATATGTTATTTTGCCACATTTCAATTATTTCATATATTTCAATATGGCGGTTGCGAGAATATCACTGATTTTGCCAAAAAAGCCAGTTTATCTGTAGCAACGGCTACTATAAAACTATCTGGCCGCTTGGAAGCTTTCCTCAGCGCCAACTAGCCGTTTAATGCCTTTACTGGAAGCAAAATGCGTTTCCAGTATGCTATTTCTTCTGATCTTGATAAGATAATATGAATGGTCTCGACAGCATT